>JALLAY010000009.1:19544-31810 GCA_036939635.1 Cyclotella baltica | reverse complement strand
GTGTCACCGCTCCGACCCAGCAAGGCGGTGTCCGTCGGTCGGTCACAAGGTATCTTACCTTTAAAACATTAAGTTGAGATTTAACCATTCATAGATAAATGTTATTCAACCTGTAAATTATTGATTGATCGTAAAAGGTACTATCTGTTAACTCATATCTTTCCACAGACACTCTTGTCAAGATTCACACACGGAGACGCTGGCCAAAAATCTTACTCTTCCACACACCACACATGTCGCCATAAATTTCCATTCCATACATCCGTCATCCCCTTTCCTCCGTCCATCGAGCCAGCCGACCCTTCATCAACAACAATTGGCGGCACCATGGCACCAATCCCAAACCAATACGGCTCCCTAACCTCGGACGAAGACAAGGAATCCTCGGTAGAACTCCTCCCCCACGGTCCTTCGGCAGAATATGCACGTACTGACAGTATAGATTCCGCACAAGACAACAAATGGTCACGTCATAAAGTTATTTCTTACCTAATCACTGCGGGGATTTGTTTGTACGGTGCTAGATATTGGCATGGTCGTGCTGAAGCGTCAACCGGTGTGCATGATAAGGTTGTGAATGGTGATAAGGTGGTGGTGCAAGATGAAGGACGTGTGCCCATGCCTCCGGCATTGTCTACGCTGGATCCTCATGGTGATTTGGGTTTTCGTACCGTGAAGAGGGAGGGATTGGCTAGTCCCAGTGATGCTTGGGGGAGTTATTTGGAGAAGGATGAGTTTGTTCCGCTGCCTACTAATCAGTGGTATTTGGTGAGTTATTCTTCACATATCTATTTTGTGTTCTAATTTCATTAACTGATCTTAACTTCACCTGCCTTTTTCAATTGTCTGACGTTAACAGAATCTCCTCTCCCACAAAGCAGCAACAGACCCATCAAAAGCATCCGAAACAGCCCACGTCTACACCATACCCTACATCCTTGGCGTTTCCCCTCCCACCCCCTCTCAATCTAAATCATCCATGGCAGGAATTCAACTCTACCTTCCCTTCATGAAGACCGGTTCTACCAATATGCAAATGGTTTTTGATAAGAGTAATGGTGTTTCTTTGGGTGCTCTGGTCAGCGGTGGTGGTAGTGGTAGTAGTAAATCAGCATTAACGTCGTACACCGTGGACGAAACACAACCCCTCTCCCCTCTAGGTGTGAGTCTAAAATGGTCCCATGTCAATATGAAAACACACGTGGTTCGTGGAATGCCATATGGAACTGTACGATTCGGTAAAGACTCGAAGAAGGAGTTTGTCAAACCCACGATATTGAGTGGGGATAGACCCAAGACTGTTTGGATTGATTCTGATCCCGTCAAAGATGGAGAGAAGACAATGAAATGTGGAACATTTACAGGAGAAGCAGTCATTCAAGATCCATCACGTGCGGCTCCCATTACCTCCAATGGTAAACCCACTACCTACGAAGTTCAATCGGAACTAATATTTCATTTGGACCAGAGTGATTTTACATGGGTGGTATTCTTTTCAAAGCCGGTAAAGGTACAGTGTTTTTCGGATGTGGTTCCGGTGGTTAGTGTTGCCGGGCCGGTGGAGGAGGTTCAGTTTCGACTTGATGTTACAGAGGTTTTGTCTACTGAAGGAGATAAGAGCGAAGAGGATGAGGAGCTGGTGGTTAGAATGGCATTGTTGAATGAGTGTACTACCGGGAGTGGAATTATTCATGAGCATTGTGATCATTTGGCTTCGTTGGGGTATGAGACTGTAAGTAGTGAGGAGAAGGCTGGGGATTATTTGAGTGTTTTGAGGAAGGGCAAGAGGTGAGTAGTGTTGAAGCTATGTTTAATATGATTCTTTCCACTTATACTAATTCACAATATTGCCATTTTATTTATAGCCTGTACCCTAAAAGTCCATTGGTTGGAACTGAATTCCCTGATGATGATGAGCAAGATGAGGACCGTGTGACAAATATTGTGTTTGATTGGGATGTCACATCTATCTACGGTGACACAACAAGTACTGTTAATCCTAAGCCAGACCCAGCAGCTTCGGCTACAGCATCAAGTCTCCGTGCCCCAACCAACATTGAAGCCCATGCCAGTGCGAAGTCTGACGATGATGAAGCCTTTTTCATGTTTGCACTACCCCATCATATGAAATCTCTAACCGAGTCCAGTGAAACCTCTTCAATTGATCCCACCTCATCACTTTGTATCCATTCCTTTCATGGACGCACATGTCTTATTGAAGGGTCTGTATGGAATCTCCCCGTATCTCACGGCAAACCTCAGTCGTTTTTGGCAGATAGGCCTCCTGTAGCCAAAGCTATCCCGGCGTTGGCTGAAGCTGTGAATAAGGATATTACTTTTGATTTGAGTGACAATGTGTTGAGGGGTGCAGCGGATACGTACTTTTTGGTAAGTGGTCAGCTGATTTTTCTTTAAGCAAATTATTTTGTTGGACTTCAACTTGGAAATGAATAATGGACTTTTTTGCAATTAATGTCCTTGTAGGCCAAGATTCTTGCCAAAGTAGGCCGTGTTATTGAAATCACCGAAGAGCTTCAAAGCTTGAAATCTGGCGACAATACCAACACCTATTCTGATGCTGACGACTCTACCATTGAAGAATCTGCTGCCGCTGCCGCATCTGCAACTCTTCCATCGGAAAGTGATGTAGAGTCCATGATTGATGATTTCCAATCAGCTGTGGAAATTTGGCTTAAACCAGGTGGAAAAGAGAAGGAGGGTGGCGAGGCAGAGTTTCTGTATGATGAGAGTTGGGGTGGCTTTGTGAATTGTGGATGCAATTATACATTTGAGAAGGGACACGAGGGAGAAGGATCCTGTTCTAATAGCTTTCCCGAATGCCCTGCAATTGATGATGTGAATGTTGACTTTGGTAATGGCTGGTAAGTGTTTTTCTGTATTTGATATCAATTTTGGTTTAGGTTGATGTTCTTAACACTCTATCTACAAACATTGCTTGCTCAGGTACAATGATCATCAGTACGTATAACTATGTTCTCTTCTTTTCTGATATGCTGTACAGCACTCACCTTAAGGATGTCGTTTTCGCCATCATAACTTTAACTGATATAGCTTTCATTATGGTAAGATGAATGCTGATTTAACTGAAACACTTTAGTGTATGTATTAACCATCTTGCCCTGTGATGTTTTCATTAGGCTACATGATCTATGCTGCAGCTATTGTTGCAAAGCACCGTCCAGAGTGGGGGCGCGAGTAAGCTTGGCATTGTCTACTTTGTATTTGGCTATCACTGCTCATTGTACTAACTTCAAACCGAACAGGTACTTTGATCGCGTCCTGCTCTACATCCGTGACATTGCAAATCCTTCAGCTCATGATAACTACTTCCCCATGTATCGCCAAAAAGACTGGTACTTGGGTAATTCATGGGCTGCTGGATTGATGTCAATGGAGCTGAGTCCTCATGGTAGAGAGCAGGAAAGCAGTTCTGAAGCTATTGCTGCGTTTGAGGGTATTGCTCTTTTCGGAAGTGCCATGGTGAGTCAAACCCATTCTTTTCCATTGTTTAAAATGTAAGTTTGTTCACAAGTAATGTCTCTTTTTAAGATGGATGCATTTGAAGGTGATGACGAGAACTTAGACAGGGCCCGCCTCCTACGCAATCTTGGTGAATTTCTGACATCCATGGAAGTTGATGCAGCCAACCGTTTTTATCACGTTTGGGGATTGAATGACAATGATGCTAAGAGCTCAAAACTTTTGACTGCATCCAATGGAGAAAGTGATGTGCATGTAAACACATATCCTTCAACCTATAAGAAACCAGTTGTTGGCATGATGCATGAAACCATGGCATCATTCCAAACATGGTTTAGCAATGAAGATGTTGTGTCTTATGGTATTCAACTCATGCCATTAACAGCAGTTGCAGAACGCAGGGATGACCCAGAATGGGCAAACCTTCTCTACCCAATCTATGATGAAAGTTGTCATGCTGCTGACGAAAACAGTGATGGGTTTTGCTCCGAAAATGGGTGGTCGATTATTCAATCTGGTCTTCTGGCAGAGACTGGTGAAATTGAAAAGGCATTGGACATGGCATCTCAAGTTGATGAAGAGATTTATTTCTCGGATGGTGCATGTGGTAACTCTCTGAGCAATACTCTTTGGTTCATTTCCACGCGTAAAATACCTTCTGGAAAAGAACAAGAATGATCTTTGTGCAATAGGTGTATTAGGTAGAATGCATTTCGCTTAATGTTGTGATACATAATTTTTTGTTAAGATTTGAGGCTGGACATACTAATCAAGAAGTCGAGGCTTGGTAAATACACTTTCAATCTCCAACACCTTTTCAAGCTCCCTGAGGATTTTCTGCACTCTACGTGTGCGACCAGGGGGGCACTGCTAAGGTATGCTTGTAGAGAACTGGGGGTGAATGGATTCTCATTTCTCACAATTTATTTTTGACGCCATCCATGGTGGTGTCAATGCAGTGGAAGTTTGAGATGGCAATGCTTTCTCTGGCATAACAACACTGTTTTGGCAATAACAAATTACAAACAACACAACAATCAGTCAGCATGATGACCACCTAACAACACAACAATCAATCAGCATGATGGATGGTCACCTATAGATTGTCATAAAAATGTGCAACTTGAACATCCCTTCCCCACCAATTCAATATTCACACTATTCACAGTACTTAACAAAGTTTTGACAAGCAGTACAATATTATTATTGTTGAGGTGGGTTATTTCAAATATTGGTGTTGGCATGTGTAAGTACCATTCAATTTTACTTTCTGATCCTAATAAAACTCTATCTATCTCAAACATTTCATTATTCATGAACTTTCCACCAGGATATTCAAACAATTGCCTCTCAGTATTTGTCAATGCAGTCATTTGCAAAAAGGAAGAGATACTAAACAAGAACAAGGACGGCTTATACAGCAATAAACAGTTTTGGGTTGTCATTCTTTGGCGTGTCAATTGACTTTGTCATTGGTACAAATCAATAACCTCTAATGAATTAGGTTGTGTTGTAATATAGAAAAACATTGTAAATTAAAGAAACTAGCCCCTCAACTTGATATTAGACTTTAATGATCTTTGATGTCAACATAGGATAGTGTGAATAAGTCAAATAGGACATCTATACACAAAGTAAGGACGAAAAACACAAAGCAGGCCCTGCAATACCGCAGTACATTGTTACTCACAATCAAGCTACAATATCACAGTGAAGTCATGTTCAAGTGCCATAAAACTTGATAGTTGGACTCTAAGCATTATAGTTAGCAACATACAATGCTTTGAATCATGTAAATTGAGCATCTACAGGCTGAGATATGATAAATTGTGCAAATAGACCACAAACACTGCCATCTCAGAGCATCTTCTGGAGACAAGCAAGCAAATGCATCACTGTGAGAACTTGCCCAAATGTCATAAAACTAGGTATTAAGACTCTTTCAAATCACCGTCAGACCATTGCTACAGCTGAAATCCCAACTATAGTGTAGTGTTAATAACTGTTCATTGATGCATTAATAGATAGTTGTAATGCTCGGTAAACACCTCTGAAAGCTTACCAAACTACCTGAGGGTTAATTCCACCACACGGAGATGTATTGAATAATGGAATTTTTATATTCTCGATTGCATCTTGAGTTTGTTCATCATCCAATCTGACAAATCCAAGTATCAATTTTCATCACTTATCTATAAAGGTCAGATGCATCATCACCTCACCGTCGGCAACACAACCCTCCCCCTCTTTTGATCCGGAGCACTATACATGGCCGTACTCAAACAAACTAACCCTGCTCCCACCACAAACAGCCCATGCGGTCGAAAATCAAACAACACCGCTGATATCGAACATGACAATATAATACTAAACGACGAAGCAAACACTTTGAGAACATTATCAGCATATTTCACCACCACGGCGACAATCAAGCCACCAACGGCCTGTACCAAAATAACACCCCAAACCCATGCATTATACCCAACAAAAAATCCCTTCTCTCGAACCTCTCTATAATCATTGATATAAACAGTTATCAGCGCAATAACCATCGAAGGTAAACCCATTTGAACATTCCTCACAAACACGCTAACATTACTCCCATCTTTTAATATCTTTTCAAAGTACACACCGCTAAACCCCGATGTGCACGCAGCACACAGAACGGCCGTCAATCCCACAGCTCTATTCTTATCATCATCATTATTCAAAGAAGAAGAATCTTTACTCCCCGAATATTGAACTATAGCCACTCCCGCCGTAAGAACCACCAATGATGCCCATTTGGTTCCAGAGAATTGCTTTTGTAACATGGTCTTACTAAAGATTGCAGTGGTTAATATCTTTAGTTGATATAATATCTGATACGTCGCAGCGTCTAAATTGGTCAACGCCACATAAAGTAAATTGTTTTGAATTGTGTACAGTAGCGATGGGACGCAGAGTTTGGCCATTTCTATCGGGCTTTCCCAAGTGTGTTTTCTTACCTCCACCAGTAGTGATGGGAGGGAGTAGGATTTTTCAGCAAGGATTATGAGGTTGCATAATGCGAATTTGGATAGTTCCATCATGAATACTGCGGTGGAGGCGAGGTAGAGTTGGGAGTTGACGGTGTGTGTTCGTGTGTAGCGCATAATGAGGACGAGACCGACCATTTGGCCTACTAGGAGGAGGAGGGAGCCGTATTTGATTAGGGCGGTGTGATCTTTTGGTTGTGATGGCGGTGGTGGTTGTTGATGGGGGATTATGGATGCGGGTTGGTGTTTGGTTCGATGTTTGTGGCGCTCGTGGAGGTGTTCGCCGCCGGGGCTGTCCATTTCGAGGGGTGGGGTTGGTTGTTCGTGTTCGAAGCTCATTGATTTTCGTAGTTTTGTGATAAAGGTCGATAAACGTTGTTTGGCAGTTGGGGGTGAAGGTCGCGAGGTTGTTTGCAGTCTTTGTTGTCCACTCAAACTCTCATCATCATCATCATCACTCATCAATGACATGAATGCGGTTGAACGTTGCGTTGAGCGGCGGCTCTTCGTCTCATCGTTTCAGGGAGCATCAGTAAATTCCCGAGACTGGAGAGTATTTGCTAAATTCTCGGGACTTATTATCCGGATTTTTTTATTACTATGTGAAAGTACAGAGCAAGTTCTACCCAATAACATGCCTTATGCATAGTTCGTTGGGTACAAAGTGCTGTTGTCAAGCAAGGTGTGCTGTCTTGCTTAGTTTTCTTGTCTCCAACATCAGATAAGCTTGAAGAGGAAGAGCTCTCCAACAGATCAGATTTGCTCATTGTGGTGATGCAGTTCGTTGGTTGAGATTGAAGATGATGGTGGCAAGATTTAAAATTAGGTGACCAGTGCTGATATAATTCACAGAGTGTACAAAGACACTAACAACTTGACTAGAAATTGCCTACATATGGAAGATTACTTGATACTAGACAGATGACCAGAAGTCTTGCAATATTTGGCAACACTCAATGAAATTAAGTACATCAAGTGCAAGGTTCAAATTGATTTGAAAACTGTAGTATTTGATAAATTAGTAAATCATTTAAAATACCAAACTTGATAAACTCATCAATCTCATTCCAATGACAGAAAAGAGGATCGTGAAGTGCTATGGTAGACGGAGTGAAATGGAGCCTAGTTAGACTTTTAAGTATTACTCAGAAGCAGTTTTTTTGTAGTTTGTAGCATTTAACTTCTTGATTTAACTAGTGTTATCCCCCATCACAATTACAATTCCTCCCATTTCGACAGTACATCACTCCACCAATTAGGAACAGGTGATTCAACATTTATCCCTAAATCTGGAAGGGATATTGCACTTGCATGCAAGAAAAAGTGCTCTTTTGATCTTACAGCTTCAAGTATAGCAGCAGGTATTGCTTCGTCATCACAACTGTCAGATTTGCCATTGTTCTTTCTATCCCTTGCTTTTATAGATGTCACCTTTAGATGATTGGAATATAAGGGGTCTAAAAAGATTGGACATCCCAACCCATTTGCACAATGCACCCTAACTTGATGCTTGCGTCCTGTGACCGTTTCAACTTCCAATAAAGTCGCCGTATGATCTTTACTTTGTCCTTGTTTTTGCAATGGATCAACATACATTCTAACTATCTTATATCTCGAAAAAGCAGGCCTTCCATCCACGATAGAATTAATCACCCCATCTGGTGCCAAATCTTTGTCGTTTGCAGGTACTAATGCTAAATACTTCTTTTTCACTTTCCTCAGAAAGAACATTGCCACCAATTTCAAATGAGCTTTGTCATTCTTGGCTAGAATAATAGTGCCGGATGTCCCACGATCTAAGCGATGTACAGTACCCCGAGCAGTGGGGTTCAGTGTTGACAGCGGTACTGATTTGTCTAGTAATGCATCTTCAAGGCTTATATCCAACATTTTAGTGCCGTACGGCTCATCATCTTCGCCTTTGCGATTTTTCTTTTTCCTAGAAGTAGTAAGTTTACCGGCGCTTGTCTTTTTGTTATGATAGCATACCATTCCGGCTGGTTTGGATACAATTAACATGTCCTCATCTTGATGCAGAATAGATATATCTGGTCCGTAGAGTGATTGCAATTCGGCAGTCAGGTTGTCAGATGTTGCATTTGATTGTTTTTTACGTCGTTCTGCTGCAAGAGCTTTACGACGTGATGATCCAGAACTTTTCTTGGCCATTCTTTGGGCTCTTTCGAGGATGTTTGCCTGTACTTTGGTGTAGAAATCGGACGTGGCATTTTCAGGATGACATGCCACGTCAAATGAGTAATATACAAGGGAAAGTGTGACTAAATCGGGTGTTACCATTGTATCCTCGTCTCGAGCATGCATTTCATCCATTTGCTGAAGTATTTCCCACGCGAGTTCAGGGAACTTCAACGCTATGTCAATTTCTGCCAAGTTTCTGACACAACAGCAGGCTAAAATCGAATTAAGAATTGCCATCAACGCGCCCCTGTTCAAACGATTATCTGCCGTAGCAGCTTTGATTGCAGATTGAATCAAATGTTGTCCAATTTCTTCTGTTGTTGTAAATTGATTGCCACGAAATAAAGACGAGAAGATTGAATCCTTAACAATAGCATCTTGTACTTCATCTGTCTCTCCCGAATTATACGAGGACCCTAGTAATTCCGCTGTGTCAACGTGATCTTTGCATTTCTCTGGGTGGTCTGATAGTTTAGTCCCATCAGCAACGGTCGAATGATCCTCTGGTCTTAAAGTGGTGAATCTCACAATTCGAAAGCAAGGCTTGTGTCTACTATAACTCATCCTTTCGTCTAAATAAAATGTGCTCGGTGTGCTACAACATGGATGCAAGTTGAATGCTTGGCAGCCAAATGGACGTCTGCGGAATATAACATGAGGTCGAGCTGCTAACAATGTGGTCATGACTTTGACGTAATACCTCATTGCTTCGACGACCTGATATATGGCTGTTGGCGTTAGTTTGACGTGTTATCTTTCGGACACTTCTACTTTTGGATATGTGGCTGAGGCGGACTACCTTATTAATTGCACGGCTCGATTTCTCGCGGCCTACATCATTGTTGGTTCATGGTTGTGAGATGTGATTTGTTGGTGATGGGAGGTAGCGCGACATCAAAAAACAAATACAATATTTTAAAGGTGATATCTAATCAAAATGTTAAGTTTACCTTGATTTACCTTCATCATTAATCATTATCTTTGCCATCTTTATTCTCGGAAATCCTTAGCTCTCGATTCTCGCAAATTTCGAAAAACATTCATCTCTCACAACTAATCTCAACTAATCTCACCATGAACATGAACCGCCGACCAAACACCACGCAACTCCTTCTGCTCCTATCGACACTTCCATTCATCTCCTTCGTCACCGGATTAAAACTCACTTCTCTCACAGGTGAACATACTCACAGCCTTTCTCACGAAACCCTGCACCAACGAAATGATCAAGGTGCATCTGAATCTGCCTACGACGATCGAGGAGACGATTATGAGACAGAAACGTACGGGGTAGACGCCTCCTTTCCCACACACCATGAGCTGCTACATTTATCCTCGCTTGATTTTCTAGAACGGCGGGATTTTTACAAGAGTTACATGAGAGCATGTAAAAATAAGATGCAACCTGTTGGGTATTTGTGCGATGAAGCCGAGAAGGTTCGAATGGAGAGTAATTTGTACCAACCTGCTAGAATGAAGGTCAGTTAAATGCAATGGATTACCATTATGCTTCATTGATTGAGAAATTGTTTTCGTATTAAATGCTGATAGCTCATCCAATTCCTTGGCATGGCAGAACTACACAGAACTGGGCTTCCAAAAAGTCATAACTCCTCCCAAACTACAGGAATCCCTCGTCAAACACTTTAAATCTACACCTAAACAAAAAGAATCATGGGATACCCAAAATGGCTTCCATCCTTCGCCCAATAGCGCCATAACTCATCTAAACCACTGGGAATCAAATTCTCAATCGGTACCCATCAAAGAAGAAAAATTACGTACCACAATTTGGGACGAAGTACAATCCATCCTCCAATCATGGACTGGAATATCCCTCTCCCCCTCTGCATTATATACACGTATTTATACCAATCAATCCCTGATTCCACCACATGTTGATGCCAACCCTTTAATTGTCAGTGCTGTAATTCGTGTAAACCAGGAGGTGGAGGAGGATTGGATCATAGAAATGATTGGTCATGATGGTAAAGCTTATAATGTTAGTTTGGATGAGGGTGAAATGTTGATTTATGAGGGGGCGAGTGTTATACACGGGAGACCTTTTGGTATGGAGGGTGTTTATGCTTCGGTGAGTGTGATCTTTTAATGTTAGCAGTTTTACTCAAACCAGCGATGGCTATTCACTTACTATGTGATTCGTATTTTAGGATGTGTTTGTTCATTTTGAACCAATTGGTCATTATATGAATCAGCCACCATTAGACACTGATATTAATTCACAAGATTCTTTGGAAGATTTATATGAACAGGCCTTGGCTAAAGCAAAAGGCAACAAGATGGATAATGCTCAAAACTTGGCAATCATACAATCAACTCAATACCCAAACTATATTGAAGCAGGTTCGTTGCAGTCAAAGCGATGGATGCAGACTCATGAACGTGCCAAGTTGGTGAGTGCTTCAGTTCATGCAAAGTGTTTAAGAACCAACTATTTTCTCAACTACTGATGCCATTTTAAAGAGGTTTACATTGAACACAGCAAATCTAAACGCCCACACAGCTGCCTCAGCAGGTGATTTAGAAGCCTTGATTACTCTAGCCGAAAAAGATCCCGCCTCCATTAAAAAAGTTGATAACAACGGTTGGACTCCTCTACACGAAGCGGTGAGGTCGGAACAACTTGAGGTTATTAAATACTTATTAGATCAAGGGTTGGATATCAATTTAAGGACTCATGGTGGCGATGGAGGCAGTCCGCTTTGGTGGGCGAAAAAGTATCATGGGAAAGATAGTAAGATTGTCAAGTTTTTGGAGGCGAAGGGTGCTGTTGATGTGGCTCCTGCGAATGAGAAATAGGTAGTCAATGTTGTCACGACGCTTTATCGGGGTCTTAAAGGGTATATTGTTGTGAAAATGGAATTATGCTCTGATTAAGTATGTATTGGTCAGAATTAGTGCAATAACTTGCATTATCGACTTTTTAACAAGGTGAATTACCAAATCATGATAACTAAAATCAAAATTTATCAAAATTTGAATTGCCATTTGAACAAATTCACTAAGGGTAGCAATTGGCTCAGTGAAGGTACGATACAAACCTCAAATTCTTTAATTAATACTAGGATAACCTCCATTAACTTCTCAACCAACAGAATCAAGTCACCAACAGCTGAAATGCAACTTATCCAAATTCAACAGATCGGCGCTCTATTTTATTATATCCTAACAGTCCTGAGCTAAGAAACACTACTACTACTACTACTAGATATCAGAGTGTTTTCATTTTGTGGGGGGAATTGCTTCTGAGTTCATTTGCCAAAGAAAGAGTATTAATTTCAGTAATTAAGACTACTATGAGCAGGAGCTATTAGATATTCTGGAAGGTGTAGTGAGCTTTTGTGTGAATTTAGAACCTCTTCTGGTTTGTTTCGCTTTCGATTTTTGGTTTCTTGCTTGGACATTGTCGTTTCTGTGTTGCAGAGTCCCTTAATTCAACAATACCATATCAACAACTTCAACTTTTGATTGAAATATATAGGATACCATGTAGAATGATGCTGAAAAAACGGCACAGGGTCCTCAGGT
>JALLAY010000009.1:0-19527 GCA_036939635.1 Cyclotella baltica | reverse complement strand
GAGGTGGAGACAACATACCTAATGTGCAGCTGGCAGTGGTGAGAGGAGATTATCTGGCAAGAAAAACATGGGTACATATCCACGGCTGGCTGTCCCAAGAAGGCAAAATTTGTTTCTGGTGACAGCAACAATTCTCATGGGCAATTGAACACTCTGGTCTGTTTAATTTTCATTTAGGATGCAGTTACCCTTCTGGGCTAGGCTGTTGCTCTGGATATGTGGAAAATAAAGGCTGTTGTATGCGACTGTGTTGTTCAATGTAGTGTACTGAAATCTTACATTAAGGAAACCAGATACTTCAACTATTTACAAATACTGTTTTGATCAGGTTCTTTAAAGATGGAAGATCCATTGATAGCTGCTTCTTTGAGCTTGAAAGAAATCATTGCTTCTCTAAGAATTGAATGTAACAAAAATCCAAGGCAACTTCAAGTGTCATGGGTTTGATGCAATTGAAAATTGTCACTTGTTTGGCCAGGTCCTAATGAAAACCTTATTCAATTAATGTAACTACTAAGTATCTTAGTTTCAGCTCTCATATGCAAAGTAGTATTAATATGAAATCTTACACAAAGTAACACAGATACATAGCAACTCAACAAATAATGAACTAATCAATATCTTCCAAGATGGAAATCGAGAGGGATGATACGTCAAGTGATGACCTCATTGATGTGCTTGCAGTTGATGTGCTGTTTTTGAATGATTCTCCTTTTTCCTCACCTTGATAAGCACCTGTTTCTTTCGCTGTTGGCTGCTCAATAACCTGTGCATCAATTGCCTCGTTAACATCCCTGTCATTGGGCATTGTATTGGCATTATCCTTCACTTCTTCTCCATCTTTACACACATTCTTCAAGTCATTCAACCCACTTGATTTATCTTCTTCACTTTTCGTATGATGCTGGCTGGCGCCATCCAAAGCCACCCCATTATCTTCACCAACCACTCCCTCAACAGCATCGGGCAAAACATCAGCCTCAGGAATAGTCATTGGATGCTGACTCTTTGGCGAATTATCATCCGAACCACTACCACACTCCTCACCCAAACCCATTTTCATCCTCCTAACATACTTACCCCAGTTTCTCCTATTAATAATCTTTGTCGATCCATCATCATTGATAACAAACAACATACTTTCCTCCAACTTCATCTCTTCAGGATTAATCTCCCACTCGGGATACCAACGTTTACCATTGACGGGCTGCAATGCACGTTCCACGAGCACGGCGCACGTCCACAATCCGTTGGATCGCTTGAGAAAAGCCTGTTCCATGATACCAATCATGCAGACGGAATCGATGGCGTCGCATTGTGAGCGATGGATGATCATGTGATTGGGACTGCGTGATACTTGGCCAATGTTGTAGGTCCATCGTGGTTTTGTAGACTTTGTGTCGGTGCTGCTGGTCTTGATTGGTTTGATGTGAATGGATGAGGTTTGGGAGTTGGAAGTCATGGAGACGGAAGAGATTTCAGAGATGCCGGTGCAGCTTGTGTCTGTTGATGGAGTTTTGTGCTGCAGCTTTGATGGAGGGGCGGTGTTGCCTTCTTTGACATTAGACTTCTCTTCACCTTGGCCAGAGCATTTATCTGAGGTCGACTTTGTCGCCAAATCCAAGTCACAGAAATCAGGGAGCATCAATTCACCATGTTCATGAATAACTTTAATAGTGATGATGCCTTTCCCATGAGGACGTAATGACGTATCCACTGGACCAGAATATTTCCCTACAATGCCTTGATGAGTCCATAGCATATCAAACACCTCGCTTCCGTCACAACATGTGTCCTTGTTCAATTTTTTGGACTTTTTGGGTTTGATCTTTGGACCGGAGGAAACATCGTTTAGATGGAGATTGGGTACGCTTAGACAGGAGATTGGAGTGTCTGTTTCGTCTCCTACGAAGCTTACGGCTGGTTCTTTGGGTGTTCCTGATAGCATAGAGCGGTTGCTGTCATCACCCGCCGAACCACGTCTTTTCTCTTTATCAATTCCTTCCACGCTTGCAGGAATAGATTCATTGCTATTGCTATCCCTCATGTCTTCATTAGACCCACCCACACTTTCCGGAATACCTTGACCACCAACACGAATATTCAGTACATCCATCGGAGCAGTGTCATTGCTCTTACGAACCTTCTTCAACCCCAAAAATTTACGAAGCTTACTCTTTGCTCTACTAAAAACACTCTTTTTAGAGGATAGAGTGTTTGCATCATCTCGATTCTTCTTGAGACCATTGCGCTGCTTCTTCTTTTTGTTTTTGGCTGTAGTGGATGCTACAGATCGTAAAGAGTAGTCCTTGATATGAGCTCCTTTGTAGGTGATGCTAGAACGGACGCTGGATGATGTTTTGAGATTCACGGCGTTTGGGACATTGGATGTTGAGTTGTTGCGGGATGTTTCGTAGGTGCGTTTTTCGGTGGAGACTGAGGCAGAGGACTTTTTCTTTTGGTACGGTTCAGCCTTGGAAATTACTGGCATGGATGAGACTGAATTGCTTGACTTGAACTTCTTGCTCTTCCGTTGAGAAATCTCAGGCATAGAGACCACTGAGTCGTCACGTGACGACTTCTTTTTACATGGTTCATAGTTGGAAACTGTGGACTTCTTGGAGGAGACGGAAGCAGATGACTTCTTCTTGTGATGGGATTCAGGTTGAGACTTATGATAGGGATCGGCTTGAGACATTACAGGCACAGAACAGACCGTAGAGGCAGAGGATTTCTTCTTTCGATAGGTTTCAGACTGAGGCATTGCAGGCTCAGAAGCAACCGAGGAAGCAGATGACTTCTTTTTCTTCTTCTTATGGTGTTCCGAATGAAAAATCACCGGAGCCTCTGCCGGGGAAATATTCGCCGTTGGCACCATCTCTTTAGAATTTAGTTTCTGTCGCTTAAAGTCCGTTGATTGCATTTGATGCTTTGACGTCATTCCCGTTGCAGATGAATGTCTCGTGATGCGATAATAGTAAGGTACGTAATTGCGTCCTTTGCCATGTTTTTTACCGGATTGAACTCTTTGTGAAGAGGAGCTTGGAGTAGTGGTTGATGAAATGTAACCAGTTGAAGCATGTCTTCGGATTTTGGCAGCATGTGACGAGTCATACTCCTCTGTCTGTGTAGACGAGCCTTTATGAACTCCTTCTTTCAATGATGACTCGTATTCATGGATTAGATCATCCGCCCTTTTCTGCGTGTCTTTGTTACACGGAGAGAACCTCTTGTGCACGGCAGCAGAATCAGTTGCACACCCGATGGTAGCACGTCTCCTAACTTCTTCCAAGTACGAGGCTTCAGTTGACGACTTTAAAGTTGAATATTCCTGGAATGCACGTCTTTTAATATCTTCTGAGTTTACAATATCTATAGTATCATCGAAGGATAGTCCACTGACTTCGTTTGAGCTCTGTGGTGAGGCTTTGAATCGCCCTTTCACTTCATGAGTGCTCCTTGACTCTTGCATTGTTCTTACACTTTGAAATTGATGGTTTATGTGGTTTATTTAACCTCAATTAACTTCAAAACGAACCTACTGTCGACATGGAAATGATTGGTATGATTTGATCTCGAAGAAGGTTTGAGATCTGCAAGATGCGCATCCCTTACAAAGGTTCCATTACTATTGTTTGAATAGGCTTCTTTGAAGATGGGGCGGGGTTGATGTTATTTTATGATTGATTGATACCATCACAAAAGCACTCTGAGAGATCTCAGAGCTCTGTGAAGTAATTCTATCAAAGAGGCGGGACATCAATCACGAACACCCCAATCAAAACGGTTAAAAGTTTGGCAGGGGCTTCTGTCTATGATTAGATCGTGGTTTCTTTGCGCTTAAGAATACTGTAACATTTCTCTGAGATTTCCTGTTGGGACCAATATTTCGATCAGAAATAAATGTTAACCCTTAGGTAGCCGTAGCAAAATTTTTTTTCGGCGATCCATCTCACATTTTTGGCATCTCCCGCCGATCACCCTCCACACGACCACCGCCATCACTCCACCAATACCACCCCGCGAGACCCCAAACTTGACATCGACACTCTCAAACACCTACCGAAGGTCCCCAAGAAGCCGCGGCACTCACCATGACCAACAGCCGACGCTGCTTGGGCTGATCCATAGCGAAGCGTGTCGAGAGGTTGGCAGGAGTCGAATTTCCAACCTCCGGCGTCGATGGCCATCGCGAGACAATCAGTGGCTGATTCACCGTCAGCGCCATTGACATTCCGAAAGAATGGTCGATTGGCGACTACATTATGCCTCGACCCAGCATCAAACAACCTCCGATACGGTCACCAGGTACCTTCGAATTAAGCCCATTTGATGACGACAATCCGTCTAAAATTCTTCCAAAATTGCAGCAGCCAGAATCATCCATTATCACACTGATTCGACACCGCTGGCTGCCGTAGTCAAAAGTAACCCTCTCCAACGCCATTCCAAGCTCCCTGAGGATTTTTGCACTCTATGTGTTCGAGGGTCCGCTGGGTATGCTTGTAAGAAGGGGGGTGCATGGATTCTGATACTTTATTTTTGACGCCATCCATAGTGGCTTCAATGCAGTGGATATTTGAGATGGCAATGAATTATCTGGCCTAACAGCACTGTTTTGGCAAAAACAAATTGCGAATTAAGTACACAACAATCAATCAGCATGGTGGATACCCCTAACAACACGACAATCAATCAGCATGATGACCAATGGCCACCTATGAAATGCCATAAAAATGTGCAACCTGAAGGCCCACTCCTCACCCATCAAAATATTCACAGTACTTAACAAAGTTTTGACAAACAGTAAAATATTATTCTTTTAGTTAGTTAATTTAATTGGTGTTGGCATGTGTAAGTAGCATCCAATTTTACTTTCTAATCCTAACAAAACTTTATCCATCTCAATCATTTCATTATTCATGAACTTTTCACCAGAATATTCAAACAGCTGCCTCTCAATATTTGTCAATGCAGCTATTTATGAAAAGAAAGAGGTGAAAAACAAGAGTAAGGATGGCTTATACAGCACTATAAACATGTTTGATCTGCCATTCCTTGGCATCTCAATTGATTTCGTCATTGGTACAAATATAGAACCTCTAATGAATCAGCTTGTGGTAGAACACATTGTAAACTAAAGGAATTAACCCCTAAACTAGATATTTGACTTCAATGACCATTGTTGTCAACTTAGGATAGTTTGAATAAGTTAAATATGTTGTCTATACACATAGTAAGGACGAAAAGCATGAAACATGCCCCGCAATACCGCAGTAGATCGTTACTCCCAATCAAGCTACAGCATCACTGTGAAGTCATGTTCAAATGCCATAAAACTTGACAATTGGAATCTAAGCATTATGATTAGCAACATATAATGCTTTGAATCATATACATTGGACATCTATAGCCCGAGTTATGATGAATTGTGCAAATAGACCACAAACACTGCAATCTCAGAGCATCTTCATCGGACAAGCATGCCACTGTAGCACTATGAGAACATGTCCAAATGTCATAAAACTTGGTATTTAGACTCTCAGCAACATTGTTGGCAACATATGATGCTTTGAATCATCTTAATTGGACATCTATAGCCCGAGATATGGCGATACACCGAAAATGCGGTATAAATGCGGTACCGCGTACCTAAGGGTTAAAATTGCTGACTGAATTAGATCCTCTGGTACTCAATAAAACCCCAAGTGCTGAAATCTGGTGACCTCAAGTGACGCGGATCCTTAAGTAATTCAATATTCCATCGAATAATCCCTGAAAAATTCCCTGTTGATCCCTGTATTTTGCTCTTTTCAATGCAACTGCGCCGTTGCCTTTGTTCGACGATGACAACCATGGCCGATGCCGGGGGCACTCCAACCACCATAACCTTCACTACTGCCCTATGCAACTGCATCACCAACTGCCGCCCATCCACTGGAATCTCTCTTCAGCGGACGACTCTCATGTAGTATGTTGTAATTGGCAGCTATCACAATGTAAAAGCGACAGCAGGCTTTTCATTGGAACAACAAATTAACTTACAGTCTATTTTTATTGGGCATATTGACAGCTTTGTCACTCTATCCTCCGCCTTGGCACAAGCGATCCTCCATTGATTTGTGTTGACAATTTGATGGAGGTGGGTAAACGTAATTTCACGACCATCATTACTCTGAGTGCATCACGTCTCAAAAACAAGCAATATAATGCACACATTGATGTAAGGGCAGCATCTCCATCCATCCGGTCCTTTGACATCTCATTGTCAACAAATCGTAACTATTCAATGATAGGTATTTGATGGAGGTGGATAAAAACCAGAGGTCATGGAGGATTGAGAAGGAGTGGATATCTTGAACTTTGAAAGCAATTCACAAATCAAAAACTTGGACGGGGAACATCACATTAAACAAAACCAAAACAATAGACACAGAAATTCAATCACTTGAAAACTTGAAATGTCTGGTGCTTGTGGTGGTATTTACGGCACAAACACAAGCGGATGCAACTGAATCATCTGTGGGACTTTGTGNAATCTTTACCAAGGTACCTTTAATTTTGAATATGTTTATTGATACTTTATGTTATGGATTCTGGGATTGGAATGAGAAGCCTGTCTTGACGTCTCGTCGCTCGTTGTCTTGTCGCTCGTGGCCCTTCACGAAAAAGATCACGGGAATCACTCAGTCATTTGAACGTAGGCAGACATTGGCTGGTTTACAAAATAAGGATGGCAAGATTAGGATGGGGTGTTTCTTGTATTGCCCGTTTAATATAATTGTCGCATGCATGCCTTTTGTTATTGCTTGCATGTCTTCAACTTTCGAACTAATGAACACCACAATTATATAGTAATGAATAATTTACAATTTCTCAATAAGCAAAGGATATAGTGCTAATACCGTGGTTCACACACTAATCTGCTCACAAAATTAAGCCGCTCTGCGACCCTTCTCGTTTTTGTTCACACATTATTGTCGCTCTGAGCGTGATCCAATCACGAAATAGTACCACATGACATGCCCATGCGCCCAATAATGCAGTTTTACTCCGTTCATGGGTATTATAAATCACAAATTAATCGCTGCTGTGGCAGAAAGAAAATCACACATTCTAAGAAGCTCTGAAAATCTCCAGAGCGTATTAGTCAGTAAACCAGGTGCATAATACCCAGACTGGAAATATTATTTCAAGAAATGAGAGCTACTTGTACTTGTATTTTTTTTATCATTGTGTTCTGTTGTCACAACTTTATGTTTGAGCTAACTTACTTAAAATTTACCTTGGTGTGTCTTTGAAAACATCTAAGATTTTCTATTGTAGTTTTCATTCCTTGTTAATCCACAGTTTTCACAAAGTGCTGAAATATATTAGTTTTGGCAGAGCATTGCGAAACATGAATTACGAAGTGACTCCAACTCTAAGTTTTTATGCATTGAAAAATAAAACAAGTACTTATAGAATGGGTCATGTGCATTGCATAGATGTGAGTTGTAAAGGAACTTGACATGGAGTACTAGGAAGATAGAATTGAGGTTTGAGCTTTTATAAAAAAATCCACTGCGAAAATCATATCAACCACTTCTGCTGCAAGTTTTTTCTCTTATTTTTCTGAGCTTTTGAACTTTTTTCACTCCCTCCGTCCACCGTCACCGTCCACGCCAAACGCCAACCATGAAGCGCTGCCTCCGCCATACATCATAAAGAGATAGCCAATAGCTAACAGAGACATCAAATCAAAATCCCACTTCTCTTCGGTCCACACAGCAACGCAGGCGATCGACCGAATGGCTTGGAAACTCCTCTGATGTGCAGCATTCTCGAATGAATAAATCCTTCCTATCAGCCGTTTTGCTCGCATTCACATCAGTCTCATTAACTCATTCCTTCCACGTTGCAAACCCATCACGTGGTAATTTAATACCTAATTGCCAAACGGCATCCCTCTTTACTCGCTACGACATTAAGACGACACGTAGTGCCATGAGTACAGATTCAGCATCAAACGCATTTGGTTCAGAAACTCCTACTAAGAAGATTCGGACTGGCGACAGCTCTAACGATCCGTCTACATCAACTAATGCTAGTACCATTAATCAAACAAAGGGAACCATATACATTACAATTGGACCACAGTGCTCTGGCAAAACTACAATCCTACAGAGTATTTTTGGAGAGACGTTTCATAAAAACGATGAAGCTGGTGGCGATGCAAACAATCAAGCTGATTCGGGGGGACTTGATGTAACTATTGACGACCAGCCGTTGGTTTATATTCCAGTAGATGTTAATTATTTTCTACACGATACTAATAACACAGTGGCAGATAGAGGTGGTGTATCACTGGGCTTGGAGGTTATGGGTAAAACAATCAGAGAGCGAGTTAATGATGTATCCAACAATGAAATGAGACATGTTATTCAAAGAATGGGAGGAAAGATTTCTGCTGAGGAGTTTGCATTGCTTATTAGCGGAGGCAGTTCAAATAACACGAGTCAACAGTCTCAATCACAACCAAATCATGTATCTGACGATCTTATTTCTACTGTTGAAGAAATGGTCACCAACAAAGCCAGTCTACCAAAAAATGTAGAATTATTCATTGTTGAAAGCATCTTTCGTCCGCGGCCACTAGATCTCATGCGCAACACTACAGGGAATATTGCACCTAATTCAACGGAATGCTCTGCTCTCGATGCAGCACAAAACACACTTGAATCACACGCTAACAACAGTCAACTTCATTTATCAACTGCACCTATAGCTTGGGGCAATACCAACACCCGACCGCGTGAATACACTACGGCAATGGAGGCGGCGGTGCAAAGTGGTAGACCTGTGGAGTTTATTGTGTTTGGCGGAATGGAGGCATGTGACATGATTCGTGAACATATGGATAGAAGAGAATATCGTAAGGCACATGAAGATGCTGGTGAGGAGCAACAAAACAACGCTACAGGTGCCAATGTGAAAGACGAGTCAATGTGCTTACCTAAACTGACACGTCGTGAATTGTTTATGAGGAATCTACACAGATTCTCAAAAACAGGGAGGTATATACCCAGCACTGCTATTAACGATGCAATGGTTCGAGTGGAATCACTTCTGGCATCTGCTGCAGCCGAGGCTAAGAAATCATGCGTTCCTAATTCAGAGATGACAATGGAAGATGCCAAGTTTCGACTTGATTACGAACTTGTCAAGTTGGCAGATTACGAATTGAATCGTGATCGGACTGTTAGACGATCAACTCGAAATGGTTATAGTGGTGGCAGAGGGGCCAACTTCAATCATCGCAATGGACAAGATACCCGTGGTAGATATGGAAGAGGTCCAGGCAGAGGTAGAAATTATGACAATAATTTCCAAGGAAGACATAATAATCAAGGAAGATGGAACAGAAGTCATGATCCAAACTATCATTACGAAGTTAGAGGACATAATACACACGCTCGAGGATGGGAACCACGTGACAGGAGTGGAGGTAGAGGTTATGACAATCATCACAACAATCAAACCCGAAGTGACTATGGTGGTTATAGCAACACATACAGTGGTCGCGGCCGAGGTCGTGGTCCTGGAAGGGATAATTCACAGTGGCAGGGGCGAAATAATAATGGGTCCTATCAAGGTCAAGGTTACCGCAATAATTGGTAAATGGTTTTCAGTTTTCATGACAACATCAATACTAGCTACTTTTCATAAATTATCAGTCAATGCACTAAAACTCAAACTTGCCAAAATAATTAATAGCCCCTTAATTTTTTATATATTATGAAAGCTCTCCTACATAGATTGATTTGTCAGATGACGCAGATGCAATAACATTTTCCTTCGGATGAAAAATCACAGAGTTAACACATCCTGCATGTCCTGGTAGACAGTAAAGCTATTGCAGCCGCACCAAAATATATTTAATTAAAGATGCAATAGACAACAACTGAAATTGGCACAAAAATCTCACCTCCTCAGCACTCAATTCATCCCAAATATGAACAATCCTATCAGCACTCCCACCAGTAACCATAGTCCCATCCGCAGACCATGCACAATTCAACAATCCCTTTTCGGCATTGTGAGTCCCTCCAGTAAATGTCTTATCATGACGTTTCTTTTCACCATCAACAAATGGACGGATATCCCATGTTTTTAAGGTGCCATCCATGGAGTTGCTTAGTAGGTGAGTCCCTTTTGGATTCAGAGAGAGACAGGTGATTGTGTCTGTAAAAAGATAAAGTCAGAAGTTCAAGACACTATTAAAGAGGCATATAAATAACACAAACATATATCAGATAGCTCACCAGAATGTCCCTTCATCGTCATACTCCTCCTCATCTGCCTAACATCCCAAGCAGTAATGCAATTATCAATACCTCCGGTATAAACCACTTTGCCATCATTAGCATAGGCAACAGCAGTGATTTGATACTCGTCTTCCAATTTGCCAACTTCGCCACGAACGCGAGAGTCCCAGAGACGTGACGTGCGGTCGTCAGAGGCGCTGACGGCCAAGGCTGGAGATCTTTTGGATCGAATAAAAAAAAAGAGCATTAATGGTTAACTAAATAAAACACTTGATGACAGACAAATCATGGAATAAAACCTCACCCCTCACTACAAACATCCACAGCATTCACAATGCCCTTATGTCCCATAAATCGTTTCACCCGATCACCCGTCATGGCATCGTAAACTCCCAAATTGTAATCGGCACTGGCCGTGATGATCTTAGACGAATCATTGGCGAATTTCACATCGAGAATGGCATTTTTGTGTCCCGTTAGCACGTTGATGTTTTGGCAGTTGCCCCCGGCTGAAGTGTGCCAAGAATAAGTAAGAAATCAAAGAAAATTTGATTCAGAGAGTCAATCAATGATCCACGACGCACCATTCCACAACAAACAAGTACTATCAAAAGAGCCACTGCACAAAACCTCCCCCAACGGATCGTACGCGAGACAATAAACACTGCCTTTATGACCTGATAGTTTTAATGTCGACGAGGCGAGGCTGGATGTACGTATGGATTCGTGAGGTGCGTTGTCTTCGGGGATGTAGAGTGCGATTGCTTCGGTTTCGGTGGGGCGGGGTCGTTTTGAGGGGGGTTCGACGGCGGCCATGGTTGTTTGGTTTTTGGCTGTTTTTGGTTAGGTAGTGGATGCCGTGTGGGTTAAAGGTTGAATTTGATCCTCTTCGGATCAAATGAACTTGAAGTAATTCTACCGTTTTTCACCAATTAATCCCTTCTATGATTAATTTAAGGGGCCGGTATCTTAAGCTTATTATTATATCATCCCAGAATAATAGAGCTTAATAAATCAGAAACAAATGAGAGAATTATTTAATGCACTACTGATGGCATCTTCTCAGATCGCTTTTCTTTATGTCATTTAGCCAAGACCGAGCGGAGCTCGACCAACATCTCGCCTTCACTTTCACAAGACCTACATCGAGTTACTGACCATAGAAGACCACCAAGCTGCCATAGAATTCAATACCAAAGCTTCAAAACCTATCTCTAAATTCAACAGAACGAAACCACTATACATCCATTTCAAACAAACATCAACCATGCTCTACTCAATCGCCCTATTCCTAACTCTTATGGCCCAATCAAAAGCCTCAGAAGATGTCTCACCTGCAGTTCGTGGTGCACCAAACTCAAATAATGCTAAACTAGCAACCGAAAGTACTTGCTTTGACCACAGTGACTGCGGCGAGAACTACTTTTGCCACGTCCCAGATGGGGATTGTCTCATGAATGGTACCGAGGGTGAATGTTATGAGATTCGAGCTTCTAGAACGAGGAGTTTGAGAGCGGTAGGTGATTCTTGCTTTGTTGTGATGCTCTAATTCGGTTTCGTCTGCAATGTTCTTGATTTAACTAACCTCCGATTTTACCTCCTTTGTTATCTCCTCTCCCTTTGACACTTCAGGTTTGCGGTACGTACAGATGTCATCCCGTGAAATATTTTGATGATGCCAAAACACCTCATACATCCTCTTTTCTCCTCATCAGGTTGCGATGGAGTTACCTACTTGGATAGAAGTTATGCTGCTGGAGCTGGAGTTAATGTTGATTTTATTGGGACATGCGAAGATACTGAAATCGCATAAGCTCTGCTGCTGGAGCTGGAGTAACCTTGATTTTTATTGGAACATGATTGGTTGTTTCAGTTTCTTTTGTAATTTTCATGATACCCTAGACCAGTTTGATAAACAAGTGATATTTTAAGTGATGATTTAGAAGCAACAAGTTCAATTTGATATGTTTCTTTTGCTTGTTTCTTTGTTTTACCTTATGGATTTCTTCAATTCTATTACAAAGCTAAATATCTAAATGCTAAACTATCTAGAAATAGTCTGAAATTGTACTGTGTAGGATGACCAAGGAGCGGATTCATGCGTGAGAAAACACTCTCGTGGCGACACGTGTTGTCTATTGAGGAAAAACTTGACGTGGCTTAACCGTGCTTATGTGGTCTCAAACAAAGCGGACTCGTCGTTGACGCGTCGTTCGTATCTCTCAAATGTTCGTTCAGTGTGCAATTGAATCCGAACGAACGACGTTTGCCCCAGTCCGCTCTCGTCTTTGAATTGAAGCGGTCGAGTCTCGCGAGAGCACGGTCGAGCCATGGAAGGTTTTTTCCTCATCGCAAAGCATGGAGTTTTTTCTCACGCACGGCACCGCCCCTTTTTGCGAAAACCTTCAAATCAAAAGGTTTTCGATCGCGCGAAACATCTAGAGCTTATTGTTCTATGGAATGAAGCATTATGAAAATTTAACTTCGCAGACAAAAAAATACATGTTTGTCTGTCCTACCAACTACTTAGTGCCTGTCAGCGGACTTTTGTGTTGCTACCGCTGAAATTAATGAACCCTGAAAGCTGACCAAAAGCAAAAAAATACCAAAACTCTTAGTTTAAACATACAATATCAGTGTAATCAATATGATTTATAATTTTTCATTAGTGTGTCATTTTCTATGTAATCAGTATTCTCAACATATTAATTCAGTTCAAGGTCTTTTTTGTTTCTGACAGTAATTGTCAAAGTGGTGTGTCTCATCAATGTATTTGCTTCAGAATTTCTCATACAACGGCTAAAACTAAAAAAACATGACACCGACTTTCCATCTCATAAGTAATAATTTGTTGTGCTAAGTGTTCAATTTGGTTCAGACCTAAGACCTCTTTGTTGTTGAAGACTCATTATTGAATCACTTTCCATTCATTCCACACGTTGAAATGTAGTTTATCATCTACGCTCGTGGTTGAGTTTTGTTTTTCTTCGCCCTTTTGTGCAGCCCATTCTTCATAATGCGGTCGACACATTCGATTGTGGCAACCATGACTCGTGCAACCTTCCACTTCACAGAGGCGCCGATCTCTCCTTATCTGCATTATGTCAGTTGAATCCTGAACTTCTTCATCACAGCTTCCTCCATCATCTTTGTTCGTTGTTTCTTCAAGTGCTTCTATCGGTGACGAAGATTTGTTGGAATTGACATCAGAGTTTGAGTTATCGTCATCATCTATAAAATAAACAAAAGAAGAGTGGTGAGATGAAGCGTATGAAGACGGAATCAAACAACAAGGTGAATCGATATTAGCAAACAAAACAATCTCGAGATCTCACCAAGAGTGACCTCCTGGTTCTCGTCATCTTGAGTGACCTCCTGGTTCTCTTCGTCATCTTTGGCATGGTGCTCTGGGGTGGTCTCTTGAGACTCATCTCCTCCTAGGTTTTCATTTTTATCCTTCAATGACTGTTTGTAGTGCCTTTGACACATAAAGTTGAACTTCGTTGAGCCATGATACCGTGAACAACCTTCCACCTTACATTGTCGCTTTGGAGGTGCGCCTTCGCCATTGTGTGGAGTTTGAATCTTTTCAAGAGCCTCGCCGCCTTTACTTGCGTAATGCATGAACAGTGTAGGATAGAAATGCTTGAAGTGTCTTGGGCACATGAACTTATATTTTTTGCCTTTGAAATACCGAACGCATCCTTCCACTACACATTGGCGATTGGATTTGGCTGACGCCTTCTCCTGACACTTCTCTGATCCATCATTGGCGAGCTTCCTCTTTAATGACTCGTCAAAATGCATGAGACACATTTGGTTTGTTTTCCTGCCAAGATGATTCGCCAAACATCCTTCTACTACACATTGGCGGTGTGATGGGGTAGATATATCGGGTGCTGCTATTGTCGGCTGCTGCTTCTCAGATTCAACGGTCTTATCAGAGGTTTCTTTTCCAATAAAGAATTTTGATGAGAAAATGATTGATTGAGAATTCCGGTAAGTGCATTAGGTTGGTTCAAACATCATGACAGGAAATATGATCAACACAAGTTCAAGTTGTGAATCTCACCAGTGTTTTCTTGATGCTCGGTTCCTCTTTCGCTGGCATCAATTGGATTCAATGATTCTCTGTAGTGCCTTCTACACATATAATCATTCTTACTGCCGCAATGAAACTTCGGGCATCCCTCTATTTTACAGTGACGCCCTATCTTTGACCTTGTCTCCTGAGGCTCCTTCTCCTCTTCTTCGATGGGCTGAGGCTTGTTTTCTACTCCACCACCAGCCTGGAATTTGCGCTCCACTTTGTCACTGGCATTCTGTTGCTCCAAAAAATGGCTGAGACAGAACAAGTTAAACTTTTTGCCATGGTGATAAGCAGAGCATCCTTCGACTTTGCATTGGAGGTGGACGGGCGCAATTACACTGCTACTCGGGAGCTTTTGGAGGCTTGAAGCCTGGCGGAAGTGTCTGAACAGTCTCTCACACATGGAATATCTACCATCCACTGTAAATTGGCGATTAACGCCTGTTTCAACAACGCTGGGCTTTGGATTTTGTGCCATGGAATCAAGTGCCACTCTCGGCTCATTGTTGATATTTCGATGACCTGTAGGGCTGTGTGTGGTGTCCTTCCCCAACTCAGAGAAATGCTTAGAGCACATTCCTCTATGACGTAGATACCGAACACAACCTGTCACTTTACATTGGAGATGGTTAGGGGCGACTCGATGACTATCGGGCCTGAGCTGTTTCGTCTTTTGTGTCATGCCAGCTTGTTCCCTAGACTGATTGAAATGCATCAAACACATCTGTTTGCGTCTGAGATACTGCACACAACCTTCCACTTTGCACTGGAGATGGGCAGGAGCGGCTTTACGATGGCCGCGCTTGGCTTTCTTCTGCTTGGGCCCCTCATTTTCATTCGATTCTAGACCTCGTTTCCCAGCTGCTGCAACAGGGATTAACATCAGGGTTTGATCGATCCATTGTTTGTAGTGACTTGAGCACATTTGATTACGTTCGATTTGTTGCACACATCCTTCCATTGTACATTGGCGATCAGCGGGTGCAGGCTTAGGCGTCTTCTTCTCCTGTTCTTTCTCTGCCTTAATCGCATCACGGTATTCAGACCTATAGTGTCTATGACACAATCGTTTGCGAAAGATGTACCTCATACAGCCATCCACTGTGCATTGGCGCTTCAATGGTGCCGGCTTATAGCTCTTCGTTTTCGGCTCTGTTGTGGAATCAGGTTTGGTTTTTTCGGTGCTAACACTCGTTTTCTCTGATTCCTCACTCATTTTCCACTCATTGAAATGTTTCAAACACATGTTATTGAACTTGTTACCGAGATTGTACTTTTGGCATCCATCACTTGTACACTGGCGGTGCGCAGGAGCAACATTGGAAAGCTGCTTCTTGGACTCGGTCACTGCATGGTGATCAGTGGCATTATCTTCACTGTCGGCCAAGCGAAAGTGTATACGACACAAGCGTTTGCGATGGATGTACCGTGCACAGCCCTCCACTGTACATTGGCGTTCAATTGGGACAGACTTCTTTTTCTTAACCTCAGATGCCGCCCTCTCTTCTCCAACGACCAACCTTTTTCTGGGTTTGTGAGCCTGCCCTCCAGCTTCAACGTCAACTGATGTTTGTGTAGTGCCATTTTCTTCGTGCATTTTTTCGTGCCGCAGACACATACGATTACGATGAATATAACGTGTGCAGCCCTCAACTGTACATCTGCGATGAGCGGGTGCAATCTTGTGCCTCTGCGCCTTGGGTTCTTCTGTAGACTCGTCTCTGTCACTAAGTTCAGGTTTCTCTATGGATGGGGCTTGTGGTTTAGACAATTCATTGAAGTGTCTTGTGCACATTCGTTTACGATAAATATAGCGTGTACATCCGCTCACGTTACATTGGCGTTTGATTGGGACGGGATTTACTCTCTTAATTGCTGGCGATGTCGACTCTCCTCCCTCAGCCCCTATTGGTCCAATTTCACTCTCATCTGATGTTTGTTCCGTGTTATTTTGTCCGTGCAACTTCAAGTGTCGCTGACACCTTTGATTCCGACGAATATAACGTGTACAGCCTTCGACTATGCATTGGTGTTTGGCGGGAACAGACTTGGACCTCTGCGTCTTGGGTTCTTCTGTAGACTCATCTCTTCCATCATGAAGTTTCGGTTTCTGCTCGTTGAATCTGCCAGCAGTTTGGTGCTGCATATTTGGTGGAAGGGTCTGATGAAGCTGAGGGTACCATAGATGGTGATACTGATGGAGCATCTGTTCTGGGTATGGCCGGGGTGCTTGTGTAGAACTCTGTGCGTTAAAGTTGTTCCTTAAACGCATTACTTCGTTAAAGTGCCTTAAACACAGACAGTTTTGGTGGATGTAATTTGTGCAACCGTTAACTTGACACTGGAAACGTAAAGGGGCAACTATAATGTTTGCTTCTACGGGCTTGAACTTTTCCACCTCTTGTGCTCCTTCTACATTGGCATTCCTCTTCTCTGCCATTGTATCTAAACCTTCAGGCTTGGAATTCTTCAACTCTGGCTCTTTAGAGCCGTCTCTTTTGCCACTGAGTTTTGGTCGCCTCTGTTCTAAGAACTCCGCCGCAGCTTGTGCCCCTGCCTTATTCCATTCATTAAAATGCCTCGTACACATTCGATTTTGGCGGATATACCTCACACAACCTTCTACTTCGCACTGGCGACGGGAAGGGGCGGCTCTATCGACTTCTTTTTCGGGCTTTGGTTTATTCTCGACTGGCTCTCTAGTTTCCGTGACTTCCTTGGTGCTACTTGGCTCATCAAGAGTCTTGACTGGAGCTTCTGGCACGTTTGGGATTGAACGATTCAAAGCAGTCTGTGAGTGAAATGCAACGCCAACAGGTTGTATTGTAAATCTGCACAGGCAAACATACCACTGTCGGGCGTAGCCTCCTGCTGTTTGGTTCCATCGATATCATCCTTTTCCTCTGTTGGCGTGTCCGAAACGCCCTCTGAGCTACCACGCTCATCCTCATCAGATTTGACTGGAGCATCCAACACTGATTCGGGAGTCTTGACTGGAGCTTCTGGCACTTTTGGGGCTGGACAATTGAAAGCAGTCTGTGAGTGAAATATAACGCCAACAGGATACATATGAATATTGTAAATAGCAACATACCATTGTTGGGCGTAGCCTCCTGCTTTTTCGTTTCATCGATATCAACATCCGTTTCCTCTGTAGGCCTGTCCGGAACAACGGCATCTGTGCTACTAGGCTCATTCTCAGCAGAATTGACTAGAGCATCCACCACTGATTCAGACTCCGTTCCGGTGACGGTTGGTTCTGAAACAATCAACAACTGGGCATGAGTTACGTGGTATTGAGCATGTAATGTGTATAAATGTTGGATTAGCATCACCTTTGGACTCCTTTCCTGGCTCTCGGGGTTCCAACTCGGCACTGTCCCGAAACGACTTAACTTCATCCTCGTTCTCATTGGGAATTTTGAGGTCTTTTTTCACTTTGTCATCATATGTACCAGCGTCTGTTGTTCAATCAAGAGATTGGTTCGATAAAGAAAGGAAAATCCAATGAGTTAAACGTGGAGCATGAACATTTTTGATAGCAGGACAGCCTCACCATTAAGCATCGTATTCTTTCCATCGTCCAAACGGGCATGTCTCATCTCAGTCAACGTGTCGACAACTTGCTTTAGACTTTGCTCATCTTTGACTGTGACTTGCACCAACTCCTCGCCTGGTTGAGAAGAAAGAAGAGGAAAATTATATTTATGAGTTCAGGATATGTATGATGTGAAAGTTAAACTGAGCGTGTAAGGGCAGTCTTACCATGGCTGAGCATCGAATTATTGTCTTTGGCTTCGTCCTTATCTGTACTCTTTTCAACCGACATAACTTCCTTGCTATTGAGTTTGTCTTCCTTAGCTTTGACCGGAGCTTCTGCTGTACTGGACTGTTTGAGTTCATCTGTACCAGAACCTGTATGGTAAGAAGGAAGGGTGGGCTGAATGAGTCACCATAACCAATGATTGAGCATGTGGTATATTTTCAACAAAAGCATACCATTGTCGGCTGACTTCTCCTCCGTCTCTGTAGTTTCATGCCTCTTGTAGGACGAATCCAAATCTTTCTTGTTGGGGCGATAATCACTGTCGCCCACGTCCCGATACGCTGGTTTGTTGGGTTCATCGTGTGCTGAATTATTCTTCACATCTGGATAAAAGAGGAGACGCTGCCGTTAGTAAAATCATATGAATTTGTTACCATACAAACAAATAATGTCGGCAATAACTTAATCGGTGCATGCAGGCATGATCCCACAACAAGCATGGACAAATCAGTTTGCAATAACGCACCTCCATCATCCTCACTCTTCTCAGGCTGCCCCTCATCCACCCCAGTCTCGCCTAAATACTTCACGTTATCCGCCAATGCGTTCGGACCATCCGTTGAATTAGCACGGGCCCCCGCTACAAATGTCGAGCTTGCTCCACTTGCTCCGTCCGAGGCCGGCGGTTCTTCTTGCGTCATTTGGCTCGGGGGATTGCCAGTGCGATTGAGATCGCCGTCGCCGGTGGTGCTTTGGTTTGGGGGGATGTAGACGAGTCTTGGCATTTCGTTTGTTTCGTTTTTCGTTGTTGCCGTTGCAAAAGTTGTTGGTTGTTCGTTCGTTGCAAATGTTGTTGTTGACGCGATACGATCGCATTTCGTTCAGGTGCGTTCGCAAAAAGGAATGGAGTGTTAAAAATTTGAGGGCGATTGGTAGAAAAGCTGTCATTACGTCTAGGTACTATCTGTGTAATAACCGCGTGATATCCCACCAATTGATCTGAGACAACCCCTATTCATTGGACCCAGACAGCTCCATACCTATTACCTACTTGTAGCTAAAATCTACATACATACCTAGTGCTATACTTATTTTTTGCAAAAAAGTAGTGTCAACCTTAAGAATCTTAGCTGAAAGAGTGTCCTCAAAGTCAGATTTTCACCTACGTACACAGATGATCTCAGTGTATGGTACAGTAACTTACATCGCTCAACAAGTCTTTTTTGTGCTTTAAATAAACAGATACTGTGAGCTCAGTGTACAGCAACTTACACCACTCAAGCCTTTTCTGTAAATCATAAGATGCTGTTGGAAAAAGATTTTTTCATTCTGAATCCAGAAGGTTCTGAAATCCAGAAGGACGG
>JALLAY010000008.1:0-35336 GCA_036939635.1 Cyclotella baltica | reverse complement strand
ACATACATACATACATACATACATACATACATACATACATACATACATCACTGACAGCTGCCAGCTACCAGCTTGCCTTGCCTGTGTCACACATTCCACACAAATTGCTACCAAGGACTCCTGAATCTGAGTGGGCTTTCCATAATAAACAACATTAAAATGGAGAGCCCATATACCACTACAGGCATTTTATTAGCAGCATATTCTGGCCAGTCCCTTCGCAGCGACCTACACTGAAATGAAAACCAAAATAACTTGATAAGATCTTGATGCAAGTTCATTTGTTGATATACTATTATTCTTTGCTCATGAAAATCACAAAATGAAATACTTTCAAACTGTGCATGGATAAATTTTGCCTCAGAATTTGCACAGTAACAGTAACATAATAGTATCATGAAACAATAATTTGTTTGGAGTATTAGAATAGCTGCTTTGTTCAAAAAAGATTTGGTCTAAGGATTCAATAATTTGTTCCAAAAACACAAGAGAAATAACACAGTATCCGATATTAAAATAGAGAGAGTTAAAATTGAATGCATCTTGTGCTAGCAGCAACCCACCTAAGACCGATTGTGGCTGACCAATTGGCTAAATTCTGTAGCCGAAAAATGATGAATTAAGGAAGCCTCTAGCTTCGTCCATCTTATTTTTTGCTTCAGATTTGCGGAGACCTGGGAATTTCGTGACCTTGCAAGGCTCACTTTTACTAGCACTGACATCAATCAGTCTGTAGAATAAACCACTCAACGCCTAGGCAGTGAGCAGGCATAACCGTGCAATAAAAGGGCCGCTCCGTCAAAGGTGGAGTCCCGATTCTTGCTTTGGCTCTACTGCACCCGAAGCGGGCACCCCAACACAATTACAAGTTGGTGGACCACCAGAAGACAGTGACATTGGGAATAAATGTTACAGTCTCAAGTGGTCAGTTTGGTTATCTTGGTCGGTTTCAGTAAAACTTTTGGTTGAGTTTTGTTGAAGGAAGGTTCTGGAAGGAATGTTTTTGTGGGATGCTTCATTTTGCTACATAGGGTATCATTTTCATTCATGTTAGTTATAACCATGGTTGTTCATGCAGTTTATTTCGGAGAGTTATTACCCAGATCAATTAAACAACTACACAAGAAAAAGACAGTTTCGTTATCTTCCTCAGGCCTATGTAAAATTATGGATCTAACAATTAAACTAAAATTGCAATTGAAAGCACTGCAGTAGCACCATGAGGCTTTGTTGTTTTTGCTAACATTTTATTGTTAAGATTTACGCTGAAGTTCAATGTGACCGCTTGTGTATCATAACAGGATGAGTTTTGAGACAGTATTGAAGCGAACCAAAGCAAAACCTTCAAATACAATGTATTAACTGAGCTTCATATTGCTTCAACAAGTTTCACTGTGCATTAAACTGCTCCTTAATAAAACTAAACACACGTGACACCCCCTCTTCTGCCGTGCTATACCGTAGGAGTTTCTATTGGTCGTGCCTCTCTTTTTGGAGTGGTTGTTAGATCTGAGGCTGAATTTTGGTGTATTGGGCAAATTGTGCCGAAGCATCACTTGGTATGTACATGGGTTTTATCACAATAAAAATCATTTGCTTGAAATGATGTGTTCTTCATACTGATTATAAATTACTTAATCTTACAGAGTTTACAAACAAAAAATATTAAGACACAACCTTCCTCTGAGCCTCCATCTGTTCAAATATTATCCGCTGAGCTTCATACTGCTCAAACAACTTTCTCTGCGAATTAAACTGCTCCTCAATAAAACTAAATAATTCAACATCCAATGAATTAATCTCCGCAAGTCTTTTCCACGCAAGACTCCCCTCTTCTGCCTTGGTGTAGGAGTTTCTATTGGCCATATCTCTCTTTTTGTGGTTGTTCGTGGATGAAGTGTCATTTTCGTGGGCGAATTCTGTCATGCATTGTTTGTTGGCAGGTTCTTTTTCGTCCACTCCCAGTAAAAGATTGAATCTATGCACGCTTTCATCAAATTTGTTCATCATCCCCACTATAAACTTGGTCCGTATCATCTCCTTGGCCATTTCGAGATCATGCCTATCCACAGTCTCGTAGTGTTTCTTCCCGGCTAAATGATGAACGAGCCAATTATTCTCTCCTCGATCATTCGTCGCCCACTCTTCCAATGTCATATTGGCCCATGTTTCATCATAGGTGGGCTCCCACGTAGCTTTTGAGAGGTAGTAAAATTTCGAAACGGCTCTATCCACTGGATGGCGGAATAGGGCAAACATTCGTGCCTTTTGGTCTTTGGAAAATAGCTTCATGGATACTACGTGGAAGAGACTTGAGGAGACAAAGTCCGTTTTGGGTTGGTCTTTTTTGGTGAGGAAGCCTAGGCGGATGGCTTCGTCGATGCCCTTGTGGGTGGTTACGTCTACGTTGATTACTTTGGCGTTGTTGCCGCTGTTTTTCCATGGTTGAAATATTGTGAGTGCGTTGCGTGGGACTTTTTTGCGCGTCAGTAATTTGGGGTTGCCACCAACTTCGTTGGCTAGGGTTAAGCCCATGCACCAGTATAGATTTTGGATGGCTGTTCCTCCGGCCTTGAAGCAAGGAAAGTAAAATTGATAAGAATTTATTATGTAAAATATGAGGAAAGGTGCAAAGACATACCTTGGGGACATGCCAAAAAAAGGGTGTAGCAGCCTTGCCATTACCAAACTCAAGACTGGACACATCCGCCAAACGACGCTTCAGCGCCGCCTTGGGATCAACCGCAGAATCACTATTTTCATTCTGCGGTGCTTCGGATTCCGTCACCTCAACAGCAGCACCTTCAATCTCATCAGGTTCAGCATATGGAGAGTTTTTAATTATTCTAGCTTCCCTCTCTTCTGCAGTCTCTTGAATGGCTTGCTGCGTCTCGGTATTGCTGTCAGGAGTAGCATCTTCAGTTTTATCCACAGCAGGGGGAGACGGATCTATTTCTTCATCAGTATCATCTTCAACATCTTGTGGAAACAAGTTGAAAACACCATCATATTCTTCAAATAACTTTTCAATGTAAGTGTAGAGTGCCATATCTAAGTAATTTCTTTGGGCTATTGCATTCCACTCTTTTGAATTGGGTGGGACCTGAAATTTGGAAAGACCGACGAGTTACAGAGTTTGAGCCAAGACCATTACATTACAAACAAAAAATATAAGTCACATCATTCTTAAATCAACTCACCATTTTGTTAAATTTATCAACACCAAAATTTTCCTCTTTCCTCCTAAAAATATCCTCCAAACACTCAGCATTACCTCTCAGCCTTTCCTGACCGTACCCCAGAGCAAGATTAAACCTCCCAAAACTCTCCTTCATCTCACTCCCCAATCCAACCACCACACTTTGTCTCACAAACTCCTTGGCCATTTGCAAATCAACCAAATTCACCGATTCCTCTGGACGCTTTCCTAATAGCTTTTTGACGTATGTGTTGTCTTGAGTGTAGTCTTGGTTATTGATCCATTCCAACATTGTCTCCTTTTTTCCTCCACCCCCCTGCTGCTGCTGCATAAAACGTTGAATGGACCTATGTACAGGATTGTTAAATAACGCCATCATCCTCCCCCGATTCTGTCTATCAAACAATGTATCGACTGTGTCGTACGGTTCATTTGTTATTATCAGTAACTCCTGCTCTTTACTCATGACTTGTCGAAATTTTGGTAGGTCTAGTATGCGTTTTCGGTCACCTTCGTACAATTGAAACCGTGTCTCGCCCCCAAGAGTACTTGAATGAACTGCTAAATGATCTCTACTCAGACACTGAAACAGTCCAAACATTCCATCACCATCAGTCACTGTATCATGATCGAACCATGCCACAGTTCGTTCTGTCTCATCAGGCATATAATCCACAGGAAATAAATGATGACTCCTACTCCTTTGAATCTGTCCCTCACTCAGCGTGGGAGGACCTAGTAAATACCGCCTGCTGCGGAGGTAGGAATGACCATATTGGGATTCAAAATTAAAAGTGTTTATTAGACAGAAGGAGAGGACTATTATTGCAATGTTGAGTGGTCGGGGGATTGTGAATTGATTTTTTGGGGGAGAGGAGGGACGGGGATGGCGTGAGGTGGAGGAGGGGCGATGGTGGCGACGTCGTGAGGAGAGGGAGTAGTCGCTTCGTTTGCTTTTTCGGCTGGATGTGCTTGGCATTTTGTTTTTATTTAGAGGTTGGTTTTTAATTCGTTGTTAATTTTATTGCTGTAGCTGCCGTTGCTCCAGAGTTTTAGCTCATGGTCATGGTGCATTTTGGGCGGCTTCTCTTCCGAACTTCGGTCACAAAAAAGAACAATGACAGTCATTTAGCCAAACATGGACACATAAATGACCAGAAAGGGGTCTTTTATTTCTCCGTGAAGTCATAGAGATTTAAAGCTGGGAGTCACAGTCACATCGAGAGTCTCGAATGAAAGATCTCAATTCCCAACAGGTTAGCATTATTGGGGCTGTTCAAATTCTTGAAACACATCAGTTTGTAAGACGGACCATCAAGAGTCGTGCCAAGACACAGACGAACAACACGCGCCATTTTTGGTGGAACAAAAAATAAAACACCACGTCGTCTCTTCCAAATCACAACCTACACAACCTACCAGCCTGCCTCTGCAGCTAGCTTCATTGCCTCATTGCTCAGAACCCAAACGTACCACACCAATCCTATTCAATAGCCATTTTATCAACCTCGCCATGAGCTTCACTGCCCCAGGAACGCACCTCCAAAATCTAATCCTCGATGAAAAAGCCACCCCCACCCAAAAGCATGCTTGTGTGAGTCAGAGATTAATTTCGTAGCCCGAACCTCCGCTTAAATCTGTTGCATCACCTCTAACCGCTCTGACCTAATGTAATCTCCCTCTGTCTCTAGCTCAAAACACTGCGAATCATTCTAAAAAATCTAGCCGATCCACTCAAATCCTCCGATCCCAAATACCGCCAAATCAAACTATCCAAACTATCTGCCAAATTCGATCCCTGTCCATCCGCATTGGAATATCTAAAAGCCATTGGATTCAACTCCGTCCAAGAAAATGGAGAAACCTTAATGCGTATCGAGAATGTCAACGCAAGTCACATGAAAGCAGTCATGTTTGAATTAAACAATGCACTGGAGATGGTTTCACCCAGTAGTGAAGAAAGTACGGGGGAAGAAAAGAAGGTTGAGTATGAACGTGAATGTAGTTCAATTTCAGCCACTTCTGCTGCTAGTGGTACGGGAAGAATGTCAGAGAAACAAAAGGCGAGAATGTTGATGGAAAAGAGAGAGGCGGAGGAGAGGGAGGAGGCGAAAAAAGCTAGGAAGAAGACTAGGGAGCAGATTAAGCAGGGTGAGTTTTTTGTTGTTGGGGTTGTAGTATGAGCTTTGTATGCCATTTCTCACCTTTTTGAATTGTTGCGTATTTTGGTTGTATTGGGGAAATATGACAGACAAATATGTTAGAGAAAATGATGAAAATTGGACGTCAAAACAGAGTGCTGCATGTGTCAAGAGTGGGTCGGGAATTTCCACTTTTAGAGACAAGTATGGAGAGTAGAAAAAGCACAGTCCAGTTTTGAGTTGCTGGATTTTATCTTGAAATGAGATACAATATTTTTACTGGAAAATTCAAGGATTACTTGAGAGAATTCCTTATTTTTAAAGCAAATGAAGAATGCAATGTAAAAAGTTTCTCTGTGTACAGTGTCTTCGTATGTAAGAAAACAGGTAATCTTCATTCGCTAAAATTCATTCTATCAACCATTGACAATCAGGCGATGTGATATTTGTTTAATGTACCGTAGTTAGAAGAATATATGCTTCAAAAAATCTCTCAGAAGCAGCAAAAAGCGCTAAAACTATTTAGGGCTCAAAGCAGCTAATTTTTAATTAAATACAATTGTTAAAGCCAATTTGCAGTATTTGCTCCTAATTTACTCTCAGAAGCAGCAAAAAGCACTTAACCCATGTAGGGCTTGAAGCAACTAATTTCTAATTAAATGACTGGATTCTGCCAAAGCAGCGATTGTTTAAAAGCATATATACCTTAAACTACGGTAGAGAATCTGGGAGTGACAGCAGAAAATATCTACTTTAACGGTTTGTCATAAAGCATCTTCAATACTTTTGTCAACGACAACAAGCAAACTACCAGTGCAACACATTTGCTGCAGCTCCAAATGGTATGTACAATACTATTGTCAGTCTCAAGCAAATGATGAGTGAGATTCAAAAGTTAATGAGACGTGGGTGGATTACATATTCTTCTATATATCTTACTAATGGTAAGATATGTTTTTCTCCTGTGCTCCATTTAAAATGTTCACATACTTGAGAACAATCTAGAGCTGACTTGAGAGTTCATTGAGAGTTTGCGTGAATTGACATTTGGTTATTATTATTATGTCACTTTTGAACTAGTTGACTACTTTACCACAAGCAACCTACTCTGGCTCTAATGGGAACAGGGCTCTCTAACAGTGTGGTAGCAAGCTCACTTTGTTAGAGCTGGCCCCTCAAATAAATGGTTTCCCATCACTTTTTGGCTCCAGAATTAGCCTCTGACATTATTACTGGTGATACTTATGTTGTGGGTAAGACAACACAGCTTCATTTTTAACTCTATTAACCAAGATTAATGTGCTTGATTCATTTTAATTGCCCAATGAATAGTTTAAAAATAAATACTCTTGTCATCTTCCATCAGAACAACTTCACTATTACAATCAGCACTGTAATAGTTAATTGACAGAAAATTAAAACCACAACATGTTGATACACTTCTGAATATGATTTCAATCTACAGGAGAGTGCTGGAATCGTACAAGAATTGAGCCAACTAAGTATATTCATGTTCACCATTTGAAAATATGACAGAAAATTGAAAGAAAAAATTTTAATGGCGCAGATAACATAAAAAATTAGAAACACAACAATCGGCCTTTTACTTGTAATATCAATATCTCAACTCAGTCATTATCTGATGCCTTTTATGATATTATGGTATGAACATCAACAGAGTAAGTCTGACTTCTAAACAATCCTTTGCAATGGCTTTTCTTCTTATTAACTATTGCACCTTAATGTCAAAAGCCATTGTTCCTTGGAGCCTGGAGCTACTGTTACAAAGATCAATAACCCATCAAACTGAATAGTACACTTCTAGTTCTACTGATATTACCACCTCTGTCTGCATCCTGATAGCAAGGTACTGATTTGGGCAGAGTAACACATTGTGCATTAGTGTAGCTAAGCATCAAGCTCATAATATTTTCTTCAGCCACACGTCTGTTCGTTACCAGACCTCTCGATAATAAACCATATCATTGGTAGTTCCATATCAAAGCAAAATGATAATAACTCAGTGAACATCAACATAGATGCAGCAGTACTATAGCTTTAGTGGCTCGATATCAACAAATAAAATAACTGGGTCCACAAAACCAACACAACAATGATGGCCCTTACTACCGAACAGATCATGTATTCAATAAAATATTTTTCCCTGCCAATTCCACCTCATTCAAATTCATTGCTTGTTTACAAGACATTTGCAAACTCCTCTTAATTTATTCCTCCACTGTCATCAGTACAAATTGCCAACTGTCTAAAGCTGTCAACCCCAAAAGCTCCAACATTTCTCTCTTTTTCTTTGACATCAGCATTTGTATACATTTTCAAAAGTAATGATTGTCGACCACGAGTTTGGCATCCTAGCTTGTTTGTGGTGAACACTTTAAATGTCTTTAAGTTGAATTTAGATCTGGTCAGATTTAGCAGCAGTTGTTTTCATTGTTCAGATGTGTATTGTACATTATCTTTTGTAGCATCAGATTCGAGTAAAATGAATTTCTAGACATGGTTGTAAGATCAAAAAACCTAACAAGACTGGAGAGAAATATTTGTGCAATGTGTTATGAGAATATGCAGTGGGAGTGTTTCAAGTTCAATTTGAAGTTCATTCCGAGAAGTTTTTGAGTTATTTGTAAGCTGACCAAAATATCGGAACATTGGCAAATGTTTAGGCCTGAAAGGATTTATTTTTTGTAGATTATCCAACTGAAGGCTAAATGTGGCCAGTTGAGACAAGGAATTCAATATAGACAAGGGATTCAATATAGACAAGAGATTAGTGAGGCAGAGATAAAGTTTATACCTCTCAAATACAGTAAACAACCATGAGTGCATACATGTAGTACTTTTGTACTTATGATCTTGACATGAAAGACCCAATACAACATGTTCAAATAATGAGGAGGGGTGTATGAATTGAAAGATCAATCTAACTACACCTTACATGGTGCATGATTTGTTCAAAAGTGAAAATGCCTTAGAAAGTAGGAATAGACGCAAATATATTAGTTGCATCCATGAGATAGATTAACTATTCGGTGGAAAATTTAGTTGAGTAACTCTTCAATCAGTATAACAGTAACAGATACCAAAAAGTGAATTTACTTTACTAAGAACAAAATAATACAAATAAAAATCTGAGCTCAAGCAATATACATCTCTCATGTTTCAACCATTCATCAACTGTTCCAAAGCCAAATTGATAGGCTTGAAGAAAATAGGAATCTGATTCACAACTGCGCTATTTAAGAACCATTCCTGAAATGCAAAACCTGTAATTGCCAACATACCCAACCTCCCATTCAACAGCTCAGACTCCTGCATAAAAAACTGCTTCTTTTCATCTTTTCCACCAAGACCCAGTGGATCAAATCCCCAATCTCCTGGGTTGAGTTTGCACCCGTAGTTCTCCTCAATAATCTCACAAATTTCAATTCCTGCCACTGCTGCTACAACCGCAACCCAAAATGCAGGGAAAGCTGCATGGGCCAAACCATCATTAAGTACTGAAGGAACACGATCACCACTGGCTAACATGATAGGCATGTTCAATGTACCCGCAATGGACCTATGAAATAGCTCTGCAATAGGCCACCCAGCAGCAGCAAGCATAGCTAGTCGTCCATGTTTAATTTCAGCTTTGCGTTGCCATTGTAAGGCGTTGGTATCAGATGCAAAGTTAAATGGATCGAAGCCACGGTCTCCAGGTACTCCTTCTAGCATAGCTGGTCTGGGGAGAAATGGTAGCGAAGGAGACATTTCAATGGCTGATACTTGGGATTGATCTGCGTAGAGACGGAGAGGGTCCACAACATCTTTCGAGGAGACAGTAGTGGATTCAAGGGGCAGAATTAGTCCTGATAGACGTTCAGGTGAATTCTCGGGATAGAGGCCCAGTGGATCATAGATGGGTTTCGTAGGGATGGCCGATGCTGAGGATTCTGCACTGAGGGTTGTACGGAGTGCTGCCTTGTTGGTGATGGGACTAAAGGCTGCAGTTGCAGAGATGGTCGAGAGGATTGAAAATGATGCGAGTTTCATTGCGAATGATTTTGATTCGACGGATTAAGTGCTTGTGTGACTAGAAGTGTTGCTCTCCAGGAGGATAGTAAAATTATGAGACTCCTGATCGAACATCGAACATCAGAGGCTTACTAAGTTGTCTTCGGAATCGGTGAGCTGGCATGGTTACATTTGACTCAGCTATGCATCCGAATTCTAATTGCTTGCGTGAATGCAGGCTTCATCAGCAGAACCTGCAGTTGGCTTGCACGACAACGCCTTGTGCCGATGATTCAGACGCGAGCGAGCTTGGTTGGTCGATGGTCGGTTCAGTGGTTTCGTTTCACCTGAAAAATGAAAATCCGAGAGCTGACGCGTAACAGATGGCGTGGTGTCTGACTCCATCCTGTTCTTCCAAGAATTTTGAAAATAAATAGTCTAATTTTCATGGCTGACTACTTTTTCATCAGACACCACACAGCGACAGAGGAAGGATGTCACAGCACAAACATCAGCACAAAGATGAAGTCAAATTGAATCTCAAGAATCAATGAACTCTAAAGACACACAAATGGATGGAACCCCACAAAATGTCAAGTAACAAGCAAGCAAAACAAAAATGCTCAGACTTGGCTTGCAAAGGCAAAGTAAAGATGGATGAACAATCCATACAACTTATACTTGAAATTGGCTTATGTCATTTGAAGATTCACTTGATCTTTGTGATAGTTGCTCATTTTTGCAGTGAACCCTTCATTGAATCTTTCTTAACTACTAAAAATACATCTGTCATTTAATCCAGCATCAATGTTGCCACCTAGACCTAGAAAGTTGACTTCCAACCTCAAAATTACCTATCCTAGGAAAATTGCCACTAAGTTCCCACCACCACATTTTCAGTATCCACCATTATCAGAACCACTCATTTAAAAGATTATGCTGTTCTGTTCATGACCTGCATTCATGAAGCCGCAAAATGAAGCAAGTTGATTGAGAGTCTTGACCCTGGCATCGCACTTCACTTGCTCCTTACTTCATTGGTTCTGACGCTTATTCAGCTACCTTGCTCCAGCCCCTCCTATTATTTTAAGGTCATGCCTGAGATGGATCATTTCTGTTGACTTGTTGGCTTCGCATATGTAGACATTACCGGAAGATTCATATTTCATCAAATCAGGAATGAGCTTCTTATAGTCTTATAGCCTACTTGAAGTTTTTTGAGAAAAGTTCTTGCATCTTTTCGCTTGCTTTCAATGGGCTGTTCTGCTGCTTCAAAATAGCAAAACCTCATGAAGATGAGTAAAACCATGAATATGAAATTTAATTGAAAAATGTTTTTTCTCTTTGATACTTCTTTTCGAGTCTTCTGTACAACCAAAGCCATCTTGGTATGGGTTAGCTCAGCTGCCAGGTTGTTTTGCAGTTATCATTCTTCTTCTTTAAACTAGACTCCAAAGTCTCAACCTATAATTCTGTTCCATGGCACTGTTTTTTCTCATATTTGAGTTTAAACAAGAGTGGTCTGATGTAGCCTTTTTGTGACAACTTGTAATTTTCTTAAGTAATCATCTGTTGCTCTTGGCAAAATTGAAAGCTGTATAATTATAACGGTATGCTGGTTTTGATAAACTCTCCATTTGACTTGTAATAGATATAAGTACATCTTCAATTGCATTCTGAAGCAGATGCTCTTGAGATTCAGGCTTGGTTTGTACTTAAGAGAGAATTTCGTCGACAAGAGAAAAAGATTCGTAATTGCTCTATTTGGGTGTTAAAATACAATTACATTTAAGACAATATTTGACAATGGCACCACCACAACTGGCAGAGAAAACAATCTGCCTGTGAATACCAGTTGGACAAGATCCTTTGGATACGACCTCGTGTTCAAATTGTTTTTCCTGTAAAAGTACTGTCCAGTGAAGCCTCTGCATTGGAGGCAGACTCCTCCAAATCAATGGTATGACAAAGTAATAATGACACAATGTAGAAGGCTCAACAGAACTAGGAGGAGCCCGTGATTGTGTACAATAGTGAATCAATGCGTTGACATTGACAGTGAGGGGCTTGTTTGAAAAAGGTGAAAAAAAGCCAGCTGCAGGCAAATTTTACTCCATTTATTCAAAAACTCCGGAGTAAACAGAAATTTTGCAGAAAAATTAAAACATTAGGTGTGTGACAGTTCTCTAGGCGATCAATTTATCTTTGGCAATCTTCATCACATTAGAGGATCTCCATTGCATCAATGCTGAGCAATGAAGATATTTTATTAAGACGATGTAGCTGACAGAGGGGGGGCGGCAACTTGAATTAAATCACAAAAACTATTCTTTGGCTGCCACTTAACCACTACACTGTGTGTGATGGCAGGTACTGTCACAGCCGCACGCACTATATTGGGTGCTCTTCAGATCTGTCAACTCTGGGTGATTCCTCATTGTGTACTGGTCAAGTGACAAAGAATAAAAACGTCAGATTATTATTTTGGGTGTGGGGTATATTAGCAGATTTGAAACTTGACAAATTCATGTTGCTGTAAACTACATGGAAGTCATTTACTAAATACTTTTTACAAAACTCAAATGGAATATATTAAAATGTAGGATACACAAGTAGTGCACACATCATACAAGAAACTGCTAACAATAAAATGCAAGACTTGTAAATCCTCCTCACGACTCATCATGCATCTCTGGAGAGGGCAAGATTAACTGATTTTGGAAACTCCCCTGAAGCAAAAAGATATAGGGCAACTTGTATCTGCGAAAAGTAATGACCATATTCCACCACAAAGTCGCATTCATACCAGACCCACTTCGAAATCTTTCATCCAACACAGTTTCAATGCCTGTTTTCGAAAGTATACCCTTCATCTCACGAAGAAGCACCCAGGGTGAGAGGTAGTCACAATAGAGGGCAGATCCCTTCCCTTGTGACCCTTGAAAGTTGGAAGAGCTGCATGTGACACAGAATTTGGGCACAAACTTGTGTTTGCAAGAGGGGCATTTTGTTTCGTACTCTTTTGATGCACATGGTGTCCAGCCCATGATGATTTCATCTTCTGTAAGAGTCTTGGCACACTTGGGACAAGCATCACTGTCAGTATCCATCTTAATCCCAGGGTAGAGGGATTCGATCAAACTTTCACCCAGTTCAATGTGCTTTGCAATTGCAGAGTTTACACGCATATGGTTCTTTTTGGTAAGATTGGTTGCATAACTCATTCGTTTAGAAGAATGGGCCTTCCTGAATGGATTTATCTTCCGGTTGGTGAGAGATGCCTTCAAGCCTTTGACTTTTTTGAATCCAGAAGTAGTACTTCCAGGAGGCGTCAAATCAGAAACCATGGATCCGTGTTCACTGTCAGCATCCATCAACGGCAAATGTGATCCGCCATGACTTGAAGACACATCCGAAAAATTGTCCCCACTGTACATCATGGCTAGAGCAGAAGGTCCAGCCTCAGATCCACTAGAGAATGCAGCAATCAAACTAGTGTAAATGTCGCTGTTGGTTGCCAATCCATCACGGGCAAGCATTTCCATCAACTCTGGTGCACGATGTGTTACCTTGGCATTTCCACAAGCCTGAATAAGCGACTGGTAAACCAAAGGTTCTGGAGGAAGCTTCCTCAAGCGCATGAGTGAGAGAGTGTGATAGGCAAGGTCAATCTGCGCCTTGGCTTGAATGTGTGCAACACTCATGTCGTCATCAAGATTGGCCAGAGTCCTATGAGAAATAATGCCATCATGCTTGGCCTCAACCTTGGAAAATTCTTTCCCAATAACTTTGGTGAAAGTCAAGAAGAACAGAATAAACGCTGTTCCCTCAGGCGAAGTGTTGCGTCCTCCGTCTCCTCCTGTATGGCTGCGGAACATGGCTCTGAGAGTAGACTGGCGATCGAACTCAGCAGAGATAATCTTGGGAATGGGACGTTGGGTGCCAAACAAGGCTTCATCAAATTCAACAGGCCACGTCTTGTAAGGAGAGTACCTTTCTCCATCAGGCAGAGATGGCAGCCCCTCACAGGTAGGTTCCACGGCTTGCACCCTTTTCAAGTCACGGTGAGCACTTGCACTGTGGAGGAAGGGAGTATCAACCTTCTTGAACTTGCGTCTGCTGCGATTCTTCTTTGCTTCAATGCTCTGATCAAAGAAAATGACGTCGGGGGCTTTCTTTGCATCAAACATGCGTTTCGTGATGAAGTCGTCGAATTGCTGTGTCATGACAAGCTCCTCAATGAAGGGACGGAACTCGGCACTGGATGCACTGATGAACTCTGCAAAAGTTGGTAAGGAGCAGCAGCGGAATCAGCCACATGCATATCTCAATCTCAAATTAAGCACTACAGCACAAATCAATCACAAAAACAACTCACCATCAATCTTAAACCTAGCATCCGAAACCCCATCCTTCCCCCTCCAACTACTCCTCTTATCCACATTCTCCGTCGGCATAAACTTCCTATAATCCTGCAACATTGACACATAAAACCTCAAAAAAGCCTCCTGTACCGCATCCCACCGACTCTGCTTAGGCAACGTCCCATTCTCCGCATCACAATTGGCATCATCACTAAACTCCAACGTCGTAGAATCTGGCAAATACGCCAAATTAAACGCATCATCACGAGTACGAATACGTTCATCCCAAACGGAACCAGCCTTGCGCAACAGATTGGCGAGAGAGGCCTGATCCCCCGCCGAACGGACCTTGAGTACCTCGGCCTTGTCCAAATTCCTCGCTTCCCAAAACACCTCTCCACAATTGGCCTTGAGGGCATTCTCGAGCTTCAACCTCCTCTTGTGCGGCAACGGGGGGAGATCCTGACACCCCGGCCCAAGAGTAATAATATTCCTATCCAAATCCACCACCACAGTCTCATCACTAATATCAGCCACGGCATACGGAAAGTTCTCCCTACTAATCCCACAAAGGTATGGCATGGGGGCATCCAACATCGGACTAAGACTACGGGGCAACACCGGTATATAAAGATGACTCCACCTCATGGGGAACAATAGCGAGCACAATATCTCAGCACACACGGTCAACAGACTCAACTGCCCCGAAACCAAAAGGACCTTCCGTTCACAAGCCAACGTATACCAAGCAAACAATATATTCCCAATATCCAAACATTCAAACAACACCTTGAAGGGTAGACTGACATAAGCAATAGGCTGCGTAAAGAGGTTGACATTTTTATTTGTTAGTTATTCAGTTACTAAGTCAAGATCAATGGTCTCCTCGGAGACATCCGTCGTTACTTTCGCCCGTTTCGAGGTGGATATAATCGACTTGTTGGCGTCGTCGTCGTCATCGATCACCAAGGGGTTGGAGAACGACATGGTGTGGCTGCTTTTGTTGGTTTAATTGTTGTCGGTTGCTGTCGTCTGACGGACGATGCATCGTGTCACTGGATTTTAATTTCAATTCAAATTTCGGCGCGAGAAGTGCTGGGCACAATGCGGTCACAGGGCGGTTTTGGGTGCCCGCAACACATCGGGCTGTTCGAATTCTGATGAAATTGANTCCATCCAATCTTGTAAGAGCAGTCTCAGGGTAGCAGTGAATCTACTTATGATTAATTTTAACTTTTCAGTAATCTTCAGTTGATTCAGATTTATTTTTTCATACCTACATAGATTATCACCCTAGGTCGTAGGTCACTGTAATTACAGCCCCAAAACACGGTCTGCTTCATCCATCATCCCATTGCCATCTATATCGCCGCCACTTTCACCACCACCGCTTCCTCCGCAATGGCGACCTCCACACCTGGTCGACCGAACGAAAAATAGTGAGACGATGGCTGATTTTTTTTTGTTTTAAACTCACCTTGTTTTTATCTTTCCATAGGGAAAGACCGTCCTCATTGTCATCGATGACGGACGATGATGTCCCCTCGAGTTTTTCGTCCTCTGACACAATCACGGGTTGTGACGCACCATGAGGTTGGAGGGATCACTGGTTAGCATCTCCTGAGAAGTTCATTGTGTGTTGAGGTCAATGACACAATGCATCAAGCTCATCGTGATCACATGATGATGAATTCATTGTGTATGTTCGTTCGAACGCAATCTACAACGCAAAATATCCTTGGTTTCTGATCTTTCGACGGTGGTCCGTCAAACGAGCTACTACAACGACAACAGTGATGGGGATGCACTCTTGCTTGTTGATTGTTGTGTAAGCTTTCTTCACGTGAATTTGGGGTTAAGGACACGGTTCAGATAAATGTGAGCCTAATTTTATGTTTTATTGATTGTCATGAGCCTCTTCTTTTTGTTGCTTGGAGTTGTTGCATGTCCTGTAGAGTGCAATACAACGTATGGTTGCTCCTTATCTATGTTTTGCACACTGCTGATAGCTTGCAAAAATAAATAATTTAATGTTAATTTAAACATAAGACACCGAGGATTAATGTCTCAAGTCTTTCATTTGCAGCCCTGATGCCTGCTTGATACTTTAATGTTTTGCACTGCTGACAGCTTGCAAAAATAATCATATGATTAAATCAATTGTAGGATGCTGATAGCTCAGGTCTCATTAAGACTGCTTGAAAGTATTACCACAAACTTCTCTGTTCTTAAGCCAGAGCATCTGTACCTATGTGCAATACACAAGTATGCTCCTACCTATCCCCACTCACCATTTCCACATCAAGCAGCAGCTGTTCGCATTAGGTCTATTGGAGCGCTAGCAGGATGAGAACCACATGCAAGCATAGCGATTCCTCTGTACAATTACAATGATGGTGCAGATCATGCAAAGATGGAGGTGCTGCCAATAGAAAAGTCTCCATCACCGCAGCGTGCGCATGCCATCTTTGGTGAGCCACCTTTGTTCAAACACATGAGATTAGCTCATCAATTTAGTCAATCCGCCAGAACTCTAACTCTCTAACGAAGAATAATTTGCTATCTACTAGTGTTATCACTACGTACGACTACTACTTAGGTACCTGGGGTCAAGTATCAGTCTATTGACAGAACTGACTAATCACCAAAAGCTACGCCCCAGAAAGTAGTCAACTACCAAAATGACAATCAATACTGAACAATTCATCGCTATGCTACAACGGCAGAGACAAAGTACTACAGATGATGCAGAAAAATAGTCAACTAATGCAACAGCAATTCAACATACTAAGTAAACATGCTGAACCATTACAGCAAAGTCTCATGGCAAAATGGCCATCTACAATCTACAACTACAAGGGCAAGCACCGAGAAAGTAAACTTTATGGCTAAGGAGCTGTCTAATTCTAAACATTATATGTTAAATTCTATACAAAGCAATGCAAACAATACAAGCAACAAGTGAATCCTGGACTTGGAGCAACAAGCAACTTCTTCGCCCCCGATACAAAAGTAACAAACATCCAACCAACCAGCAATTCCCTCCGCGTCAAAATCCCAGATAGAAAGTACGTTTTATCCACTCACATCTGCGAATTGGATATTGCAGGACTCCCTCAAGCAGCAAGACAAGGACACTCTTGCTGGTATTGCTAGTCCAGTTGTGCTATTCCGGATGCATTGCATACAAACTCAGCATCGGCTATAGATGAAAAATGGTAATCAAGGGTGAGAAGTGTCTCAAGATTAAATCAACAAACTCACCAAGCAAGTCAAGTAATGCATCAAGAACATCAACAAGCAGCCTACATTGTGCATCACTCAAGCACTCTATCCAAGTGGATCCAATATCTACATCAAGCAGACACATGGTGCAAGGCAAAAGAGTAAGAGCATTTCCTGGGATAGCCAGGACTTTCAAGCAAAAAAGTAAAGAAGCATTTGTTGCAGTCAATAGCAACAGCTAAGGGTCACATGGCAAGGACAAAGCAAGGCATCCAATCAACTACAAGGCCCAAGATAATCAACAAGAAAATGAAACAAGCATTAGAATCAATCAATCTCGTCTGTGTACCAGAAGATACGCCAATTGAAAAGGTAAGGCAGATGGCCAAGGGAAATCATCAAGCAACACAGCAGTGAAGGGGTCATTCAAGGAAATAACTGTGCAAATGAAATGGATGCAGACATAAATCCAAAAGAAGAAGTAAATGCCGAATGCGAGCTATTCATTGGAGCATCAATTGGCGACCAAAATCAAGGCACATTACACAGTGACCTGACCAGCCGTTTTCTAATCAAGTCATTGAAAGGCAATCAGTACATCTTTGTAGTCTATGCATATGGCCCAGACTCAATCCTCATAAGAGCAGTCAAGAACAGGTCATACAGCGAGCTCATCAAGGCATATGAAAACATCTATGAATACTTGGCAAGCAAGAGTTTCAAGCCAAGGTTAAATGTCAAAGACAATGAATACTCCAAGACAATCAAGGCATACATTGAAAAACACCTCTCGTGTGTTTTTGTAGACTGACAAACTCAGGGTACAATATGGAGGACCGAAACAAAACTTATGCGATTAGTTTCAAAGAGATTCTCCAGTTTGACCGTTTGGAAGAGATAAGTGTGTATCTAGCACTAAATGTACAAAAGGTACAAAGGTGTATGTATGTACCTTAAGGAGTACCTCCAGAACACAAAATGAACCCAAACCCGACAATTTAACCCACTCCTCTACCATCCATTCACTTTTCCCTTTCCTCTGATTCCTTGATCTTTATATCCACCACTTCACTGTTGTTTTCTTTAAGGATATTAGCCACACAATGTCATGCTGACAACTTGATCCTATGCCTATAATTGTACATGCAATGAAAAAAATTATAATTGACAATTGTACAACCTCAACTATATTTTACCCCATGTCAAGCTACAATATCACTGTCAAGTCATATAAATATGCCATAAAAGTTTACATGTGGACTCTAGGATTATAATTAGCAACATGTAATGCTTTGAATTATGCACATTCGACATCTGCAGGCCAAGTTATGATTATGATGAATTTTGCAAATAGACTGTAAACACTGCCATTTCAGAGCATCTTCTTCAGGCAAACACGTCGCTGTAACACTGTGAGAACATGTCCAAATGTGATAAAACTTGGCATTTAGATAATAGACTCTCAGCACCATTTTTGGCAACATATGATGCTTTGAATCATATCAATTGGACATATATAGCCTGAGCTATCTATAGTGATTAGCCGAAAACACGCCCCAAACATGCCCCACCCCGTGTACCTAAGGGTTAATTTTGTTTATTACAATTAATTTAAATAGTATTTAATTGAAATCCTAGAGGTATGTGTAGTAATGATCAGGCTCTTTAAAGGAGAAGGAAGCACTGTAGTTCACATATTCATCCTCTAACAAATTAGGTCACTCTGAGGCCAATCAAATTTTTCTTAACAAAATAATGGCTCTCCGGGTTTACCCCGATCACAAAATAACCTTTGCACGATGGAGTTTAAACCTTTAAAATGACCAATACCAATAAGAACTTGTCTATGGGTATGTGGTAACAAATTAAAAGCCACTCCTCAGTAAGGCAGGACAAATTACGCAATAACAATAACAAATTAATAAGCCATTATGAATAATATTGAGAACGGATTATGTGTGAACTATCTATGGTAAGGGTGAAGGGTAAATATGTGATGGGTAGAGGTGTGTCCCGAACGGGATGACTAGACAGGATCAGGGGCCTCATTCCTGGTATCCGGGACAGGATGGACCCTCAAGAGCTGTACTACAGTACCGTGCACTAGTACAACCCTCGCAACATTAATCTTCTCCTTCGATGATGTGTTCTGATGCTGTCATGGCGACGGTATGGCCCACAAGTTGATTGTTGTTTGTCATCACGCACCTTCTCTTTCACGCACTTGTGATGTTGCTTGCCTTTCAGTACGTTTGACTTTGAATGCATAGGTCCCGGTTAAGTAACCCGTACCTTACAAAGACAGAAGCAGGGTTTGCTACCCGAATTTTACCCGAACCCGTAATCCGGATTTTTTGATTCGGGTATGGGTATTTTCACTACCCAGAACTTACTTGTTTCATAGCATCGACCGCGGTCGGTACCCGAAACCTACTTGCTTTCATCCCCGTTCATCAGACGAAACCCGATACCTACTTGGTTTTCAGGTAGTCATCCCTGAAATACCTGGTACCAACCCGGTTTCCCATGACGGAATCAGGTATGGGTTTTTGGTGCGAACAAGCTAAAATGACCCCCTGGTCGTGGAAAAATCATGATGACCCACTCCCGCAAGTGTCTGTACGTGAGTTGATAGACCAGCAGGAACAAAAAAGAACATGATTTCAATCCAAAATCGATCCGTAATCAACCTTGCCTACGTCAATTATGTCTCTAGATTCAGTCAATTGACGTTGATTTGACTATATACCCGGTTTGCTCAAATACCTGAAACCTACTTGTTACTGGGTTTTGAAACTGGGTAATACCTGAAACCTACTTGGTTTTGATAGGTTTTGATTTTTCGTCTAGGAAAATACCCGGAACATACCCAATTAACATTGACCACAACAGCAAACTACCTGAAACCTACTTGATTTAATTTTTTGGGAAAATATGGTACCTGGATACTACCTAGTTACAAAAAGTAAACGTGTAGCAAACCCTGGTTTCAACGCACGTGCAAGTCACCAGATGCAAAAAGGTATCGTATCCGACTTTGAAGGTTTTATTTTTTGGCTTTTGGCTTTTTGAAATCAAACAGGCCCTGATGGTCTGCTTGTGCCAGGACACCGTGGTAGGTGGGTGATGACACACAATGTGGCGTCTCTTTCTTTTAAAAAATCCATCCGCCCGCAGGGCGTGGCACATGACCGAAGGGAGGTGTTACTCCGTCATCAGTCGCCCAGGCTGTATGGAGCTCTGCACATGTTATAACGGCCTAGCAAAATTTTTTGACATGTCCTTTTTATTGGCTACATTGTTAGTATATGCTATGGTGAGTATGGAGTGCACTCTAACTCTTTCCAATTCTTGGTATTTGTCGAGATATGGGACCTCAAGGTTGACCTGGGAGCTGAACCCCCCTTTTATGCAGGTCTCAGTTAGTGGCATTGAGTGCTCATGCAAAATTGGTCAAACGGGTGGTTAAAGTTGTTCATTGTAATGTACTTGATGTGGTTGTAAAGTTTCGTTTGAATTGATTGAGCATAAAACTTGACCATTTGCAATGCTAAAGTGCAGGGTAGGGAGTAGGAAGGTAAAATTGATGCATAGCTTTAAATTTTAAATAATCTTAGGTAATCACACGCTAACTTTGTACATGATATTGAAATTCTCTACGTATCCAGGGTACTGCATCGCTGGAAAACACATTACAGATGTACTCAAAAGAAGGTCTACTATGAAGTATGCAAATCATTCTTCGAAATATGAAGCAAACTGATGAGATCTCTGACTCTACTGTGATTTGCTTCCTTGTTTTTGGGGGACCAGGCTCAAAATGGGAGGGTGATGCACGTAATCCAACCAATCAAGTTGTCGCGCTCTTAAGCACTACTGAGTTATCAACAACGTCCTATTCATGAGCTCCATTTGTATTAGACTTGCAAGGTAGTTCGAATGTACCACTATCTCTTAAAAACTGTATTCCTCAAAATAGCCATGCTTACTTATAGTACACAAGACCAATAAGTTTGATGCGCATTTTAGTTTGCGAGCTGGAGACGGCCGATTCTACTCTCCCCTCAATACATTTGCGACATTTGCAACCGTTGAAATCAGCTGTTTGCATGACAACAAACTGCTACTCCCAAGCACTATCTCATCCAAACAACTGCCATTGGTCAAAAAGTTATGCAATGCAGCTATGACAGGCACTACTTCGACTGTGGCAATGATCCGACGGCCTGGTTGGATGTCGTTTTGGGCTTGGGAGGATTGTGGCATCCATATCAATCATCACTTTGCAGAGCAGATGTGACCATCATGATTGGGATCGATTTGCCAAAACGGCTTGTCAGGGATTGTTAAAAAAATTAAGCAATTACTTGACCAGTGTTATTTTTGGTATCGTAGGTACATGAAATATTAAATATTTCAGATAAACTTGCACAATATAGTCCATGTACCATGGATACCCTCAAGCTCCCTCAAGGGAACTCTCTTGCTTCTATCTGCGGTATTTGCTTCGAAACAAAAAAATGACAATTGGTCATTCTGGTCACTCCTTTGTTGATGTGTGCTGGAAAGCTTGATTACCACATTCAATTTTGATCTTACAAAACAATAAGATAAATTATTACCGTCATGAATTGTTTGCAATCCACTGCTCCATCCAAACACGACACCTCTCAACATTTGATTCCATCTCCTCCACAGTATTAGACTGCACCTCTTGCACAATCTCCAAATCGTAAGACTCCCTTGCCTCTTCCAGAACTACCTGCATAATCTCTGCTTCTAAATTTTCACTCCGCTTCTTCTCATTGTATCCCCGCTCGGTCAGTCGATCAAACAGTTCTTCTGTATTTGCACGCAATACTAATATTAAATCAAACCATCGTTCGGGGAATAATTCACAACTGTGATAATCTGCCACTATCCCAACATTTTCATTGGCGCATTCTTGAAAAATATTCTCCATTAAATCGAGCAGTTTATCTTCGTCAAGAATATGTGTGTCTAGTGTGTTATCGTGTCCGTCATAGCATTTATGTTGTTTTATGAGTTCGCCTACGTTGATGTGTTTAAGTCCTGTCTTTTCGGATACTAGTGAGGCCGTGACGGTTTTGCCAACGCCGGGCGTTCCGGTGACAAGGATATTGGGTTTCTTTCGTTCTGTGTTGCCGTTTTCGTCGCTCATATTTATGGTTTGGCGAGGTGGGAGATGTGGTTCGATGCAAGAAGCAAACGATTGATGAATGGCTGTTGATCTCTGATCTCTGTCGATGCGTTGATGGGTTGATGGTTGATGGAGGATGGAGGTTGTGATTATTTGTTGGCCGGCTACATCCGAGGGGCGGCGATGGTAACAGATAATATATGGTGGGCAGAATCAGTTTTGCGCCTGCTAATATTACCTACATAGATAAGTGAACGTAGTACTTTCTCTGAAATTTTGGTGGCAGCGAACGATATCACCTATACGCCCCCCATTTATTAAAAAGGCAGCACACTGCTTTCGTCATTCAAGTCTTTTCCCTCTTCACTCTGCGTATCGTCAATCGACATGATCGTCGTTGTCAACAGAAGAAATAACACGACGATGAAGTTACCAAATCGGCTTAAAGGAAGAGCGTCTTTGTCAATGCTTCTACTATGCATTACCGCATCATTTACAATACGAATAACGGCTGCGTCATTGTGCCGTCCTCCGCTCGGATTTGCGGTACACCCGCATCATTATCGTCAAAATTTGGGACGGCGGAAATCATTTCATCTGGCTCCAACCCTCAAAGATCATACTAGACATTCAGCTTTACAATTATTACGCGTCAGAGAAGAATTAGTCGATGAAAATCCTTCGACACTTGTACAATTAGACACAACAATTACAAACGCTGAAGAAGACTCGGACTCAATCGCAATCGGTAACGAACGAACGCTAGGAATACTCGTACTGCTAACTGTCCCATTGGCTTGGGGAACGTATACACCTGTAGTGAAATACATGTATGATCGTATGGATCCATCGGTGCCCGGATTTATTTTCTCGGCGGGGTATTATTTAATTGCTGCGGGGGTGTTGAGTGGGTTGAACTGGTGGAGTTCTAGTGATGAACGTTTGGAAAATAGCGTGGACAACGCCGAAGAAACAAGTGCTTCATCACTCGGAGGTCTAGAATTGGGAAGTTATTTATTTCTAGGCAATGGATTTCAAGTTGTAGGACTGCAGACTGTTCCTGCCGACCGGGCAGCGTTTTTAGTGCAGCTGACAACTGTCATGGTTCCACTTGTATCTGCTTGGGTTAGTGGTCGAGGCCTGTCTTCGGTTCCAATAGTTACCTGGGTTGCATGTATTATTGCTTTTTTGGGTGTGATTATTATGGGAATGGATGAAAATGAACAAACTGCACAAATGATATTTTCCAATCAACTAGATTGGGACAATATACTTTCTTCTGTACATATATCTCAGGGAGATGGGCTGATAATACTGGCTGCGTTAGCTTATACAATGCATGTCGTTCGGTTGGGAGTGTATGCTCCAAAAACTCGCCCTTTGGATCTTGCTGCCAGTAAAGCCAGGACAGAAGCAACTTTTAGCTTGTTATTAGTGGTGTTTTTGACATTCACAGCTAGCATTAGTGGGAATGAAGGCACCATGCTAGTTCCACAGTTTGTTCAGCAATTAGGGAAGGAGATTGTGATCTATCTTGAAACAATACAAGCAACTATTGCCAACACTCCCAAATCACAGATGATTGAGTCATCTTCTCTTCTCATCTTTGTTGCAGCCACCCTGTGGACTGGTATGATTACCTCTGCTTACACTATCTATGCACAGAGCTATGGTCAACGACGAATAAACCCCGTGGATTCGAACTTGATTTATACGACTCAGCCTCTGTTCTCTTCATTATTTGCATACGGGCTGTTAGGTGAAAGGATGGCACTATCTGGATGGGTTGGTGCAGCTTTGATTGGGGTAGCTTTGGGACTGGTGGCTTTTGGGTTCAAAGAAGATGAGTAGATAATTAATTTAACTTGTCAAAGGAAACATAATTGATTTAATTCTCAGAATGAAGCTTCTTTAGTGACTTGGATCTGAGTCTAGCCACAACTTCATTTTGGCTGCTCATCACTAATTCTATGCACTGGGTTGCCAAGTTCAAACTTCAATGTTTTATTCGTTTAACCCAGATTCAAAACTATCTTCAACTCATTGACATCATCATGTACCATGATTAACTTGGTAGCAGGCAATAAATAACAATTAAAATTAATCAACATTCATGTTATGAGCTTACTGTTATAGCTCAAGCTAACTGGAGTGTATGCTCCGTATTGAGAACTCTTCCGTATGTGCTTAAAACGCACACCTGGTCAGAAGCTGTGCCAGTATGAGTCAGATTAAAAAACAGTCATTAACGGCATTGCATTGCTATTAGTAAGCAACACTGTCATCTTGATAATATTGCAGCACTGTTGGGAAGAAAAGATCATTCCCGGTATTGTAGCATTTTTCAAAAGAAAGTGCCGTTCCCAATATTGCAGCATCATTGGATAGTGAAAACAAAAAAACAGTTTAAATAATTAAAAAACAGCTCGATTTATTTTGGATCTAAATGCTGGACATGTAATCTCTCGGGGGTACTTGTTCAAATCTCAAGTTGCAATTTAATCATTCAATGACATTGTCAACTGGGGGTTCTTATCATAGAAAGGGTCTCTCTCGTTGTAGAAGTGACTGAATTTATAATATTGCAACATTAGTGGATACAGTAGCTGCAGAGGAGCCCTAAACTACGTGGGTGGGTGCTAGTGCTAACCTGGCTATTAGAAAGAAGATTATAGGTAGTTACTATGACAGTAGCTTATTATTGCTGCAGCACCGTTATCAGTGGCGGCATCATCTGTCCTACTTGGTTTTAATTCTGCTGGTCCTTGATATTGAGACATAAAAATCCAGATTTTGTGTGATTGCATGGAACAAACATAAATTACTTTATAGTCTTGTTGCATGACTTCATAATGTATAGACAGATACAGTTCAGAGACAGACATAACTTGAGATGTTAGGTGATTGAATCTTTGATTGGAGGGGGAGAGAATTGTCTTACCTCAAATAGAAACCAAAATAAAAGGGGAAGTAAGATGGCATTTTATTGGTGGCTCAAACAACCAATCAAAAATGCTTACACATCACTGAGATGTCTCATCCTCATAAGTACTTTTAATATTTCTAGAGAAGTGTATGGTGTATGGTAGGTGTGATTTGGAGTTAGATAAAAGTGGGGGTGGTCGGCTGTTTGTTACTGTGGCGTGGTATCTGATGGTTTGGTAGTGGAATATCATTGCTATTGATGATATGTTGGTTATAAACCAATTGGAATGGAGGGAGTTGAAAATGAAGGTATGTTGCCATTAATTGATCAACCCCATTCTGGCACACATGTCATCCGTGATGCTGAACTAAAGACGTGGGGTAGATTTCCCCATGGGAAAGAATAGATAAACTGATAGCAAATATTGACCCCAGGTTGTCAAATGAGGGAATATGTGTCAAGCGAGCGTGTGGAAGACCATCCAAGAATGAGCACGGGCATAGCAAGAATTAAGTGAGCAGTCCCTATTTGACTTGGGGATCTGCCCAAAAAAATGCCAAGAACGCAAGATGATCAACAGATTCAAAATTCAATGCATTGGAATATTGACTACTTAGATGAGTATAAAGTATAAAATTGAAAAGATTAGTTTCTATTCAATGGCAAAGCATGTTGGGATATAATGGAACCAAGCAATAAATATGAACAACAACAATTTAAGTGTAACCACTATATGCAATATCTGTATCTTTGTCCCTCCAACCACCGGCTGAAACTTCTGATGAATTGATGTTATTCTTTTGCTCACAGAGTGGAGCCAATGCCGCAAATGCACGGAAGCGCATGATTTGTGACAAATCTTTGCGTGATGGCAGCTTTGTGTGGGTCTTGGCGTGGTTTCCCACTCCATTCCTTTGCCCGAATGTGTTGTCCCAGTTCGAGCACATCTTCATACCTATCCAACTATCCACTGAAATATGATTCAGGCATGTGTGAGTACTGAAGTGTAAAGTAGATAAGCATTAATCGTAATCCATTACTCACCAGGACCAGCCACAGGGAGGGACTCATACAAATATCTTGCTCCATCAAGTGAAAGGATGTATCCTGTTAGGTACCACAAGCATGAAGGAATCCCCAACTGAGATGAATATTCCACTATTGGAGCGCGCTGTGGACGACTATATCCTATGGAGCAAAAGTGAAAATCACGGGGTAGCTCTTCAAGCAGGGCAGCAAGACGCTCAACAAAGCGGTCGCACAAGACAGCATCATCTTCTAAAATTACACAGCACGGAGTTGGGCCATTGTCTTTGTTTTTGAGGATCAAAGCTTCACCACGTGCAAAACCAGATATTTTGAGCATTCTTATTAGTTTCTTTTGATACCATACAGCTTCGCCTTGAGAGATACGACACAATAGTTGGTTAGACCATCCATATAAAGACAAAGTCTCCAAAAAGTACATGGTATCTTACCTTCAACAGCATCACTGCTATTCAGCTCAGAAAGTGACCTTTCTACGCCAACCCAGCTTGCAATGTGAGACAAAGCGCAAGCCTTCTCCGTCATACTCGTCTGAACGAGTTCATACCCGCTGCTTGCATTTCGATCAAAGGCTCGAAGGTCACCTGGTCGCCACTTATCAGTAACAAAATTTGACAGATTACCACCGAGCCTCTCATTTGCTATTGCCTTTAGTTCATTGTAACTAGACTTTCCATCAAAGGCGTAGTCGCCTGCACAGTCATACGACTCATCTCGGTTTTGCTCTGCAGTAATTGGGCCTTTGATCACCACCAGCTGTTCTTGAGAAGCATAAGATAGGAAATCTAGAAGTCGATCTGGGCGACGTTTCAGGTTGATAACTCGGACTGTAGGTATCTCACCAGCATCTATGAAAGTGGTCATTGTTTTTAACGATTGTGGAGATGATTTGTTTTCCTGAGCATATGTAGCATCTATTAAGGGCGGAAGAACATCATTAGCAATCTTCAAAAGGTTGCGGCCATCACCCATCAAAACACAGCACTGAAGTAAAGAATCTATATTTGTCCAGTCTGGTGGACCTACAAGCTGCATAGCAGATTTGAGGATGGGAGAGAAGTTATCAACCATAGTGAAAGCTGCCGCAGTCTGCCGACCCCAACCACTACTCAGTTTCATTGTATCCCATTTTCTACACATCAAGTTGACATAAATAGAACAATACAGTGGCATCATGGACAAACTGACAACTTTTTGGTTTGTTTCATTGCGATTTGTTTCACTGATTTGAGACTTGTCATCCTCGGAAGTTTTCAAAGGTACGATGCACTCTTGGCACAACCAGACAACTCTCTCTATATCCCCAATGGTCAAAAGAGAAAGAGCACATATTATCCCTAACACGGCATAATCAAATCCCGCTCCATCCAGCATTTGCAAAGCTGAATTAAGAATATCACTGCCAATTCCAGTAATTTCATCGGCATCAAAACTTTCAATGCTTACTTGGCCAAGCCACGCTCCGTCTACAGACTGGCAAATGCGAGAATACGCCGCAAGTTCAATCAATGCAACATCACGTATACGATCATCAGTGCAATATCTCCGTTCTTTCCAAATAAGAGCCGCAACGTGGATAGGATAGGCAAGGGCCCGGAGCAGCATTGAAGCTATTTTCGTGTCTTTGACTAAAAAGTTTATGTATTGTTGAAACCATCCATGATTGTCTTTCTCTTCGCCATTAGAAGTAAGCAAGGCTTCCAAAACACACAAACTCAATGTTGGCGGAAGCTTTGGATACTCCTCTCCCATGGACGGAGCACATGAAACAACATACCCCACAACTAATTCAGAAGCTTTTTGCCAATCACTCCTCCAACGATGTAACAAAGTGGCAATTCGAGCATGAGCAATTCTCTCTTCGAATGTCACTAAACGATTGTATATTTTGGGATTGTAGACTTTGTTGCTGTTTGATTGTATGCCCTTGAAGTTTGGCTCGACTTCGTGGTCAGAGTCTACAACATCAGAGGCATGGAAAAAGAGAGTTGGCTCAGTCAAGTACGATGCTCTATCTGCCAATGCCCAGTTTCGGGTAATTTCAATGTGTAGCGATGACAACACGCGGGTTGTGATTCTGCATCGATTCCTCATGCCTACTTGAAGTATTAATGTATCTTCGTCGGGTTCAGCTTCATCTGCTAAAGTCTGAGATTCAAACAGTGCCTCCCAGTCACCATCACTCATATGGTCAGTGCAATACGTGCTCATGATGGATAAGATGTTGATTATATGATTCAACCCAGTTGCTGCAGGATGCTCAGGAAAATCAGTACTTTGTAGGTCTGTGCTGTTATCTTCGCTCTTTTCAGTTGTATCAATAGGCTGATACACAGTTGGGACATGAAGCCTCCCACCATGACAAAATGGATGATACCAACGAATTAATTTGTTGTAAAAAGCTCTCTCTTCAGCTTCTCCCCCCTTTAGATCATATTTATCCTGCTGCTCCAATTCATCATTGTCGCCATCAGCAATATTGAAATTATTCTTTGCACTGTAAGATTCAGCAATGGTGGAAGAAGTCTTGATTAATGCTTTGAGTGATGCCATAATGTCTCCCGCCACTTTTTCGTCTGATTGACGGTGAAGTATTCTTTCAATGGTGGTTTTGGGAACAATTTCTGGATTGTTATTTTGCTGTTCAGCTTCATTTAATTTGTCATGATTGTCATCACATTCCTGTGTAGATACATTGCTTTCTGCCGGCTGAATAGTAGTCTTGACCTCGACTTCAACCAGTGAAACTCCCAGCAAGTCCAAATATTTCTTGGCCTCTTTTAATTTCTCAACGACAATATTTGTCCTGTTGTTTTGAGCAGCAGTGTCTTGGCTGTGGGCTGGTGTTTGTAGTATTTCGTTATTAAATACAGTATGATCGTTATCGCTGGCTGAATGGTCGTCATCACTGTCTCCAAAGAGAGCCTCGTCTGTGATTGGAATGTTGCTGCCATCATCCCTTTCTTCTTCATTGTTTGCCTTAGAACCTTTGTTTGATGGTGCTAACAATTCATCGTGCAAATCATCTGAGTCTGTCTTTCGTTTACGTGTTTTATTCACCAACTCTCCTTCTTTTGCAATTGATTTACGTGATTTATTGTCTAAATTATTTCCCTTCAATCTCTGCTTCTCATCACCATTACTCTTCCCACCATTCTTCTCACTATCCTCCGCAATGCTCCTCCACCTCTTACACTCACACTTCCACTTCTCCACATCATAATCTAAATTAGCCTGCAGCGATTGAAAATACTGCAACACGGATGAATCACGTTGGATTAGTTTGATTAGAGAGGAGGGGGGTGCCGGAGTCGGTGGGGGTCGCTTCGGTCGAGCCGCGGCGGTAGCAGCGGGTTTGGAGGTGGCAGTGGATTTTTTGGTACGAGATCTTTTACGTGGACGTGTGGTTGTTGCTGTTTGTGGTGGATCGTCGAGGATGTCGATGTCGAGGCCTATGAAGTTGTCGCCATTGGATTGCTCCATTTTCGATTTTGGCAGAGGTTTGATGGTTGATGACCTTTGATGACCCATGAACTGCCCACGAACGTGTAGTCAACCCCCTCTGTCTGAGTAGACTGCAACAAACAGAACTTTTCTCCCAGAATAATCATTTTCGGTTGCTCAGTTGCTCGTCCAGTGAACTACGGATCAAAAAGTAAACAAAATCATAACAGATCGTAACATCGAAAACTGAAATGTATGCCACCCTCCACCTCTCACAAACACTACCTCCCACAAAATTCTCACACATCCAACATACAACAAAACACCTGCACGAGAATGAGTAAAGACTCGTCCAAAATGAACACCAGCTGTCTCCGTGCTGCGGATCCAAGAATTTTATTTCACTGGTAGGCTTGTTGCCACAAGATCTTCTAAAGGATTCCCTCCGTTTGACTCCAACTCACTTGATTAGAAAACAGTCAGACCTTCTCCAGACAGCTGTCTCTGGAGACACAATCCATCGCAAAGAATTCTGACACAACCTCGAAGTCTACCCCATCTTTGCTTGGAGCCTCTGGAATGGAGGCTCCTCCAAAGGTACATGTTTCTTAAAGACTATGTCTTTGCTTCCTAGGTTTGGGGGCTTTTAATGACTCAACGCCAGTGTGTCATGACACGTGTAGCGTAGCGTGGAGACTAAATTCATTTGAAATGGATCCCCCCGCACCAGTCAAATCGACCATGACGGCAGCCCCAAACGGCCCCGAATTCATCCTCCCTTGACTATTAAGTTAAGCACCTACTATCAACATCTTGTTCAGAAGGGCCTAATTTAGGCAGTAGGCAAAAGACTCTGAAGTGGAGTGCGTGAAGAGAGGTATAATATCCTCGACCTTGACATTACGCATTCGCTCAAGGAGCCCACAGGCACAAACAAGATTCGCATCGACTGATCCATTAGCCTGTTGAGATAAATCCCCCAATATGAAGTGAGCAGAATCCCCCAATATGAAGTGAGCAGACGGGATACTGCCATGTTGGGGATAATGGATGTGATAAGGTGGTTAACCACTGCAAAGCCATTAGCATTAAATTCAGGACAGTTCTTAAACATGTCAAGTTTGGATTGTGCCACACATTCGTATATCTTGGAACAAAACCAAGTTGGCTGAGCCTCGTAGCCAGGGGTTACTGTTTGCCAATTTGTCCCCGCAAACCGAGGGTCAGTTTTAAGGGTGTTTAGTTGTTCAATGAAGTTGTTGGCCTTGTCGTTGGCACCACATCCCATTTGGGAAAATTAACTGTCAGTTTCGTAACTGGGGCCGGTTAATCAATCTGTTGTTACATCATGGCCATCATTTATTGATTTTGTTGCTGTTGTTGGAGATCATGAGTTGAGCATGCTGCTGAGCTTGTTGCTGTTGAATCTGAAGAGTGCCTGGTTGGCTTGGTCTAGAACAGTTGGTGGTGGAGGGTTATTATTGGTTTTGATTCTGTTTTCTGTTGCTGTTGCTGTTGATCAGGCTGTTGCTGGTATAGTTGTTGGTGGTGGTGGTGGTGGTGTTAATGTTTGTTGTTGTTGTTGGTCGGTGGTAACTGGGAGAATAAATGGAGGGGAGTCGAGAACTTGACTTGTGCCTATGATTCTAGCCTGGAAACCGACTGGAGGTACTAGCTGAGTTGGTGGTGGTGGCGACTTGAATAATCCTCTTGTTGCTGTGGCCGCAGTGCTTTGAAGGGTGCTGCCAGTGGAACTTCGGATTCTTGGGCTGAGATAGTGTTGGCGTTGATAGTGACGCCTTCAATTGGCTCGTCCGGATGTGCTTGTAGCCATTGGTCCGGAGAGGAATACGGTGTAAACAGAAACATGTTGAATTTCGTGGCATTTTGAAGTATTTCGGTGGGTTGATGCTGAAAGAGAGATGCATCTTCTATCCAGTAGTTTGCCAATTTAGAAAGAGTCGGGCTGTTTAAGGCATGAAGGGCTCCAGAACAATGAATAAGTCCAACAGCTGAGGGTACTTCAGTGTTGTATTCGGAGAGTGTTATGCCAAGAGGGAGGGGAATGTCGTTTTAGACTCCAACATGGCGGGATTAAGAGCTTGAAAAATTAGCGTAGGCTGGTATATAATCCGTTGATTGACAGAGGATGCGGGGAAGATGCAACACCTGGTGTGTTACGCCATGGTGAAGCTCTCCCCCATGGTAAAAGGGCTTATTCCTATTGAGAGAGCTTTAATTGAATACGATAAGGTATTATGAGATTGAAGCTACGGGCACTAAACAGGCAGTGTCAGACCCCTGAACTGCACCACATGACGCATGTGGGAGTTCAACAGTCACCCCATTTCTTTCTACCTGTCATTACCAATACATCCTTACATTCAATTCATTTCACTAGTACTTTTGTCAAGGTATTGTAAATTTCCTTTGGAGAAAAAGGTGCAAGAACAAACCCATTCAAAGTGGTATTATATTTTATTATGGATGGTACTAAATGCATGCTTTTCTAAACTCTCATAAAGCTTGTTGTAATATGCAGGGATCAATCTAATTGAGACCAACACATACAGTCACAGACACCAATTAGAAGCAAATGATGCTTCCTACGTATGTCAACATACAAAACATGAGATTACTTGGGCAAACTATTGAGTGTGTCAATTGCTTTCGATAAAGCACCGAATCCTGGCTTGATCAACTTTTGCAGCTGCCGAGTCATTAACTTCGTATCAAGAGAAGTATCCGTGGATTGTAGACTAACGCCAATGGGAGCAAAGGGATAGCAGTCGGAAAGAGTCAAAATTATATGAAGATGATCACTTGGACTTGATGCATTTGTGATGTAAGCATGGAACTCAAAACCATCCTTAATTGTGTCGCTGGGTTGGAGAAATGAGTTTTTGCACTGGTTAAGGATTGTATCAAACTCTTTGGCTGCTTGTTCAATTCTGTCTACCCGATGCTCCACGGATTGAATCAAAGAAGGTATATTTGACGCATGATGGAGACATTTCTTCTCCGTCAAGTCCTGGCACAACAAAGACACTTTACTAGACAAGAAACTATTAACAGCTGGATGGTATCGAACAGGCTGCTTGCCAATTAAAGAAATGGCTGATCGTGGAAGCGGGGCAATTTTGCAATCTATTTCTGTTTTGGATGATTCCATGATCCGGAATGATAAGTGAAGGTTGGACAATCCCTTGAAAATCAAGTGTATGTAAGAATCATTTGCAGTTGCAATGATCCAGTTATGAAGCTTTTCGATGTTGATGAATTTGTAGAAGGCATTATTGGCACTACGGCGAAGTTGCTTTGAATCAGCAGACTGTTTCATTAATTCTTCGTTGGACTTTGAAATGTTGGACACTTCCTCATTCCTCTCCGATAACATCTTGAGTTTCAGCTCTGCCTCCTTCAGATCAGCTTCAAGTTGTGCTACATCATCATCCAATTTTGCTATTTTGACCTGATGGTGTTGGTAATTTCTCTTAGCCTGCCTATTAGCAGACTGAAGTAGAAGAGGCAAAGCAACATGTTCTCTGTTGTAGTTGATATCGGAAGTCTTGTCTGAAATGTCAGCTTTATCTGTTTCAAGTTCTTTAACGACAGTGTCATGTAATTGATCATGGTAGAGACCTGCAACTTGAGTCACCCACGAATCCCAACCTTCAACGGCCGAAGCATGAGCCGCCTCTATTACCTCCTTCACATTACTGCTGGTATTCTCATCATTGGCACGAAGATTTCGTTGAATAAGTCGCATGGTTTCTTGATTAGTTTGAAGAAGGGCAGCAAAGTCTGATTCGACCCCAATCATTGATATCTGGGACTCGATATCAAAGCAAACCTGATCAAGAACATCTTCAGTTTCTGTTTTGATTGAGCCAAACACCTGCTTTGATACGACATGAAGAGAATTCAAAATCACATCATCATTTTGAGTGTTTGATTCAAAGTCAATGTTTCCATGCTCCAATAGTTCGCCCAATTTCAAATCAACTGGCTCAAGTTGTTCCTCCTCAGCAATCTTGTCCAAACTAGCTTGTACCTCAGAGTTGTTGCTCAATTCCTGACTGGTGCCCATGCCAAGTTCTGAGACAGTATCATCGTCGCCAGATAAATGATCTTTAGAAAACTGAATGGACCCATTGTTTTGGGAGCCTGTTGTGCTATTGTCGATAAGCAGATCTAGGTCATATGTTCTTTTGGAATCTAGAGGCGTTGTGCAGGCTTCTGGTGCAGTGTCAACTGATTTTTCTTGTGAAGAAGATGATCCCTCCACCAGAGCTTCCAAACAACTATCCAATGGAACCGTCAGGGTGTGGAAGTCAGGGTTCAATTGTGCCGCATTGAGATGAGAAGAAGCTGGGAGTGATTTTCGGGACTGTTTGAATGTCATTTCTTGATATGCTTTGTTGGCACAGGCAGAATCAAGTATGGATGGGATTGTGGCTTCAATATCCATTGTTTGCGTGTCATCACCACTTGGATCTGCATTCTCTACCAGCATGGCCATATCCCTCTCAATCGCCATTGTCTCTGAATCGTCCTTCGAATCATGAGCTGCAGCATCCAGCATTGTTTGTTCAGCTACTGTCATGCTATTTTCTGAGCCACTGGAACCACGGGCAAAATCTACCATGCTGCCTCTAAGGTCAGCAGTTTCTTCAATATCCATTGAGCTCATTTCAGCTGACTTTTCTAGAGGTTTTGGCAGTTGACCAGCTGGCTTGGCATTTACTGGTGTTCCTTCTGAGGATTCACTGATTGACGGTAATGAAAATTCACTTACTTCCTCAGATGGTTGGTTATTGATTAGGGAGAAAATATTGGTCTCCAGATCAGCTGTTTTCTCGTCAATGATGAGCTGATGCGATCTCTTAGATGACAATGATGCAGTATCTACAGAAGACGCATCACTGGGAAACTCTGCTTCAATGCAAGATTCATCAATTGGTCCCATCAACGAAGGATCACTTGCCTTGGCTATCATTTGACTTACATCTCCTTCTAACTCAATTGTTTCTTCCTCTGTCTCCATCGGCTTCCTAGAAATTTTTGGTTGCATGGGAGTGAAATTGGCGGATGGACTTCCGATGTTGTACAAGGCAGTCTCAGGAGATCCAAACACGACAAGCTTTTTATTGGACCTAGTCTTATCCTTTCTACCCGCAGAGTTCAGGATGCTCTTGGGCGTTTTGAGAGTACTGCTCGCTCGAGGAGTGTGGAGCTTAGCCGGCGGAGGTGTGAGATTTTCTTCTTCACCTTTGCCATCGGAAACGGCTCCGACAAGTATGCGATCAAGATCTCTTTCAGTGGCAGCTTCACGCCCTGAAGTCCTTGAACCTGAGTCTCCTCCTCCTAAGATACCAGAGATATCACTCCAGTCAGCAGTTTCAATGTCTTTGCTTTGGTCCTTTTTGTCGCTGATTGAAGTGCCATCTTCACTAAACGACAACATCCTAACAGAGTCGTCGGCATTAGAATGCTCGGTAACGTTGGTGTTGGCTAAAACATCCATATCCTGCATCAACTGGTTAAACTGGAGTGTGGCCGTCCCTTCTGCCTCAGTTTCGGGAGACTTGTTGGCTTCTCCAGAGGCATTCTTCTCCGGAGACTTTGCCGTATTCGTTAACAGAAATGGGAATTCTTTAGACAAAGACAAATCATCATTTGAGTTCAAGGAGAGATCCAACGAAGCCCGTTTCTTCAAAGGCTTCCGGGCATCACTGGATGGAGAATAATCTCTCTTCCTCCCACTAAAGGGCCCTCCTCTAAAGATTTCCAAAGGAGTGGAGGCTTTCTTCAG
>JALLAY010000007.1:0-31997 GCA_036939635.1 Cyclotella baltica | reverse complement strand
GTTTATGACTCACATACAATAGGTACGATACACATACAGAAAACGTGTTCCTCCCAGTTCAACAGCGGCCGTCTCCGTGTATGGTATGGTACGTGTATCCTCTGAACTAGCAACAGATTTTTTATAGCCGGTGACAGCCGGTGACCATAGGTGACCATCGGTAGCCATCGATTGCAGAGTTACAGTTAACACCAAACATCATACTTAATCATCATGGAATGCCTCCACATCGGGACGACCTCGTCCAGCTTCCATGGCTTCGAAAGCAAAACAATCTACGTCCACAACTTTCTAGATCTACCCGATGCCAATGGCGACCACAACTGCATTGTGACACCTCAATTCTGCTGCTTCGGGCACAAATGGGAAATAGCCATATATCCCGGAGGAGACGACAACGCTATCAATGGCTCTATCACGATAGGTATCAAGAATTGCTCGTCCAAGAGAGTGAGCATTGGTCTAGGTGTCACCGTGGTAAAACGGGATGGAGGTGAGGTTGAGTCGGCAAAGATGAAGGGAGTGTTTGCCTTTGACCCTCAAGTCTGTACAGGAGGTGATTTGATCAAAAGACAAATGCTAATGCAAGATCCTTTAAACTATCTTCAAAACGGATCTCTCGTTATCAAGGTGTATATGCAACTAAGTGGCCGTTATGGCGGCATCACACCTCATTTTTTTAGCGTTCATGACAACATGGACATTTTCCTTGATGATGAAACGTCTGATGTGGCATTCAAGGTGAGGGGGGGAGGGATCTTAGTTGGACACAAGGGGATTATCAAGGCACAAGCCAGAGACCTTTACATTATGTGCGCAGAATGTAGCAAAGCAAATCCGATGCTGGTCACTGATGTAGACGAAGACACATTCAGAATTTTGCTTCGATCACTGTACGGAGGATTCATCTTACCAGAAGAATGGCGAATCCATTCAGGGCCTATTCTTAAAGCAGCTGGAAAGTATGGTTTTGACAACCTGAAATCAGAAGCTGAGGGTTGGTATGCCAAATGCCTAGCATTCACTTTGGACAATGCCGTTGACCGCTTTTTGGAGGCAGATGGGAACTCACACCCTGTTATACGAGAAGCCGCTAAGAAATTCATCGCTGAGCATGCAAAAGAAATCATTAACTCCGAATCATTCGCTCGTCTTCACGAATCTATGTCGTTGGTACAGGAGGTTATGACTGCTGCTCTTGACAATAGCAGGAAAAGAAAACGTGGAGATGAGTAAGGTTGTGTTCAATTAGAAGATACAACAAAATTTATATATGCTTACATTATGAGAGATGGTGCAATCTCAAGGAAGACTTGATCAACAAGAGGATGATGGATACTGGTTCTACATATTTATATTGGGCGTTCTGGTTCTATGGATTTTTATTATCTTGAAATTTCCAGAGCAAGGTTACATACTTCTTAAAATAAAATATCAGCTGCGCATGATTTGAAATATATTATGTTAGATTTTAGAACTGTTCCAGTTTTTCAAAGTTAGAAATGGCTTTATCATCTGCCTATAACCAAACGCAGCCACATTTGGAATTAGTGCAGTATTTCAGGTACTGTAACAAAAGATAGTCAATATCATTATCATAAATGAAAGAAATGACTTCATCAAGGTGTGCCTGCAGGTAGGCCGCACAACTTTTGTATTTAACTTTTAGTATGATTTGAAGTATGTGAAAATTTACCAATGCAACCCTACATGATATGCTTAAGTTAATTTGCGGATGATATGATAGGTCTTGGGTTATCAGTTTCTGTACAGCTCCAGTACAAAAGGTTCTACATCCAATGATGACTAGTTGAATGTTAAGTATAGAGAGAGCTTGGCTTGGCTTGTGAATTGTCTTTTTCTTATCTTTTTGTGTACCACTTCTCCTCTGGGGTTGTTTGGGGTGACGTCTTGGGGAGATCTAGTACCTTGGAGTGTCAGAGAAAAAAGTCCTGCTGTAGAAAATGGTTGCCCTGCGCTTGTGGGGTGATGTATTCAAGAGATCTAGATCTTTGGAATGTTTTTGATAGCATAGAAAATTCTGCCCTAGAAAGTGGTAGTACAAACTGTAATAAATCAAGTGAGTGTGAAATTATTTGAATCTTGTCTTCAAAAAAATCATATCATCTTTTTTGTCTGAATGGGTTGAGAGAATTATCCCTCTCTCATAGTAAGTTATGCTATCTGCAAGATACAAGCTGCCCAGTGAGTTGCAGGTGCTACATGATTTTAGGGTAGATGGTGATAACAAGAAGTTTTTACAAGCAGGATGTGTACCTTAGATATTACCTTCTATGTCAAAATACCCAAAATGGTGACACTCTAGGTGAAAGGCTACATCACATGGCGCCACGCATGCAGCGTAGCCTCTCCCATCTTTCAACAGAAATTTGAAGAGTCGAGCAAGGATACAGTTGGGAAAAGTACATTTGACTTCAATTTTTTCCTTCCAATGGAGACCTTCTTCCTCAAAATCTCCCAGTTGGTCTAATGTTGAATGCATAGTATATCCTATCACATCTTATTACGCACCATTCCCTTGCAACGGTTGGTACATTATTTGCCTCTGTTTGCTCCTGTCATATTTCACCTCAATGGTTGAGTTCTCTCTGCTAACTGGTAGCGGCAGCCTACACCTTGTCCTTGTCTTAGGAAGGTTCAAACATGGATTGTATGGCCTATTCTACCAGTGATGAGATGTTTCCCACTGGTATCTCATGGGTGATGGTACAGCACTTAATCGCAGTTGCTGGTCGGTGCTGGCTCAGCTGATGCCTTAGTTCCCGTCCCTCAACATCGATTGATTGGAGAGATTGGGGTAGCGGTTGATGTGTTGGGGTTTTATTTGCAATCTTAGCTGATTCCAGGTGGAATTTTCATGGATGTATGATGTTAAATGACCTGATTTACGTCTCCCCTGCAAATGGAGATGTCCCTCCATTGTCAATAATCAGAGCGGAAATCCCATGGTTGAGGGACTTATCTTGGGCCGCCTCTAAGGGCATCCGGCACAAAAACTAAGAGGTACTCACGGCATCTTTAGTAAGAGATTACCCTTCACTTTGTATTTGTAAAGCAGCCAAAGGTATCCTTTAACTTGTTGGTGGATTCTTCTCAAATGAATAAATTGTGTCTACATTGAGGTGGTAAGATATTATTGTTAATGTACACCTAGATTTATAAATAATCATTGGACAACTCATTGGCAAAAGGAGTTTGGAGACTTCCAACGTATTCATATCATTGAATGAGTATCATATTCTCTAAAATATGGTTTACAATTACACAGAGTACTTTTCAGTGACCATGGATAAAGTCTAAGATAAAGTCTAAGATATTTCCCCTATGAGTGCAACTCCAGCTAATACCCATCTTGCAGGCGGACTAGTTGTTCTCAATTGTGCATTAAAGTACCATGTAGGCCCCCGTGATTCTGTCATGTACGCGGGACAGTGGTAGACACCACCAACATTTGCTTTTTCCTTTGTAACAGCCTTCACGTTCATAATTGGCATTTGGCAAAACATTTCTTTTGGCTTGCTCTTCTCAATTTGAGCGCCATTGACATCCCAACTAGCACCCTGTAGATTCAGGCCAATGATGTATGCACCATCACGTGAAGGACCATCGACTTCATCTACAGACATCATCTTTGTGACTCTTGTGAAAGTTACCAGCTTATCAAGCTCCCACTGATTTTTCTGTGCAGTGACTTGGCAGATGGCAGTCAGGAAACTAGTGGGGTTAACAAGACCACTGAGCCATGTCACTGTCGGGATTTCTCCTGGGTTGTTCGACCACTCCTCTAATTGAACTAGTCGGTCTGAAAAATTCTTTGCCCAAGAGGCGAGAGACTTATTGCTTGGCCATGCACGTTTTGCCCATGTTGCTGGCACTCGATCCATGTACAATGACATCATGAGATCTTCCATGGGCTCACTCATAGTGAGTTCACCAGCGAATCCCAACTGTAGCTCTTTGATAGAACGCTTGATCTCAGCTAGCAGCACATTCATTACATCCATTTCTTGAATGAAGACATTTTGGTATGGCCCAATTTCATCGAGACTTCGCACCAACTCTTCTACATCAAATGATTTGTCACCAAACTTTTCCAAGATCTCATTGGCTGTGGCTTCAGCTACTTGTTGTGGGGACACTGTGCCTTCTCCGCTTGCTGCTTCCCTAGGTTGTAGCTCGATTAGAGTCTTGAACAATGTATTACTCTGTTGGGTGCGGAAATCTATTTCTGCATTGGGATGAAGTCCAAATGCAATGGGCGTGTCACCAGTCATGGTTTTGTCAATGTGTTCAATGTACTTGTCAAACGACGCTGGGGCAGGGCTCATGAAGCTAACACCTTTTTCGTCCTCGGCAAATGGATACATCTCAGTCTCATCCAGCAGTTCATCTTTCATGTAAAAGTTCAGGTATTCATTTGCAACAAGACGATCAAAGTCATTCACAATATGACCACCATACATGATTTCGCCAAAGATATACTTCAGATCCTGCCACGGTATTTTCCCGCCACCACTGTTGTCCATGTAATTCTGCAGGCATGTAGCCGAGTCCCTCAAATCACCAATACTGAAGGGGTACTTCATGTTGTATCCCATAGGCCCAAACTGTTTCCTCTCCATCAACACCGAATGGAAGTGACAAAGGCCAAAGAGGATGCTCTTTGTTTTTGAGTCAGCCTCTTCGATGTATTCCTTTGGAAAGAAGCACCAAGCTCTCTTTAGATTTGCTTTCAACCCGGCCGGTGGCTCATTTGTTAGCTTGATGCATCGATTCAGAATTCCGATTGGGATTGCATTGGAGGGGTCACTGGTCAGGAACACTCTAAACTTTTCGTGACTTCCCTCGGCAGCGTATTCGTCCAATTTCTTTTCGAGCTCAATCAGCCATTTAGGCATTAAATGAACATTATTGAGAATGACCCAGTGCCCATTTCGGTGGGCTGTTTCTAAGCATGACATTGCAACAACGTCTTGGCCTTGACCCATGCTCACGTTGTGATATGAAATACCCTTTTGGAGCCCATTGGCTGCCGCTTTCTTGTCCAAATCAGCAACGACATTGGCACCGGGGCTCAAGATGAAGTAAATTGGAGTTTTGGGTGTGGAATCAGCGAGGCAACTCTCCAGCACTTCAAGACTGTTGAGCGTTGAATCACATTCAATGTAAGCATTGGCGTCCGGAAGAGTGTAACTAATGAAATTTGTGAGAGATGAAGCCATTCGATCGGGTCGAAGGCATCTCACTACAAGCATCTTCTGAAATGGTTGCCTATCCAGACCTGCCCAGTCCAACGGTAGCTTTTCACCCTCGGGAGCTATTGCATTGAACCATTCTCTGAATCGAGGGGAAGCTTCAACAAGGTCGCTCGTGAATTTATTAAACTCCTCAAGGTCTGACAAGGCAGCTGTAGACGCCCACGCAGTATCAGGGAGCCAATTCAAGGGATTTTGCTCAGTCTGCTTCGTCGGTCCTCTGATTAAAAATTGGAATTGGGCTTCGTTCCAATCTTCGTTGCCAATAATTCCTCGCTTCATCAGATTAAATGTAAGCTGTGCTAGGAAAATAAGTTTGTGGCGTTCAAACAGACCTCTCGAGACCCAAGTGAATATTGAAATTCTCAGTGAATCACGAAGACTCAAGACTCTATCTTGCAGATTGTCTTTGGCAGGAGCCTTGTGAACTGACTTGACAAAGAAAGTAAGGAAACTGTCCAAGGAATACTGATACATGTGGTCGATAACACATAGTTTGGTCAAGAGGAAGTAAAGCATTGCACCTTCGGCAGCCTGTGGTCGATACGCTTCACGTGCCAGCTCTACTTCCTTTTGGGTGATCTTTCCACTCTCGACCGCATCATTAATCTCCTTGGCAGTTTTCTTCGTTGCCTCCAGACCTTCAATGAGTGGCACGTCACTAAGAATGTCCTCCGGTGCATTTGCAAGTCTCTCGAGCAACTCATCTTCCAATTCCACGAGTTGAATTTGGTAGTTGATGGCCGCGGCGGTTAATGCCTTTGACTTTTCCTCGAGATCTTTCCTTTCCAATTCAACAACCTTGGCCAAGAGCTGGTCCTCCAATCCCTTCTCAGTTGCAATAAAATTGATGAGAGTACATTGCGCAGCGATTTCGGGTTTGTAGTGCGGATTGCTCAGTTTCGTCTGCAGATACAATTGAAATGCTGGGTCGTATTCAACTTCTTCTCCAGCCAATTTCAAGTACAGACTGCGCCCCTTTTTGTAAATTGATCTGGATAACACAGGATCGAGAGTAGCATCAATATCTTGGCCAATATTTTCAATAATGACACAACGACCATTGGTAATGGCACTCTGTAATACTTTGAGCCAGTTCTTTTGTGTCAGTTGAATAATATCCAAGTTGCCTTCTTCTTTTCGCTTGAGCCATTTGATGGCTTGTACCTGAGGGTCAATCAACAAAGGCCATCGTTTGCAGTTTGTCAAGATGGCTCCATTCTCGAGAGATATTCTATCACTGGGCAGTCCCTCGCTGACCATTTTTGAATTCTTTCCTTCATCAGAGAGAACCTCCAGTGGATCTGACGCTTCGGTCATGGGAATATTGCGACTCTTGAGGTCTGCGCTCCATTGATTTTTCCAAAGGTCTTCTCGTAGCTCCTTATCAAAAGCACCAACATATGATACAAAACCGGCAGCAAGCATACAGTCTCCAACAAGTGTGAGCGCATTGCTTTTGAGTCTCTCGATTTCTTGACCCCAACGAACGTTTTCACTAGCGAGTCCACCCACCAATCTCTGAGCAAGATCGGCACGTGTTGTGAGCTTTTCAGCTTGGTCTTCCACCTCCTGTTTCTCTCGTACTGCCTCCTCGTACTTTTCATTAAGCATGGCTAATTGACTCTGTACGTCTGCAACTTTTTGCTGGGCTGCCTCGAGACTAGCAATGGCAGCGGCTTTGCTTTCCCTGGCAGCTTGGAGCGAATCCATGAGTGGCTTCACTTTGACATAAATCCTGTTAAAGCTGTAAATGTTAACCACCCAAGTACACAAGTTAGCCGCAGCAGCAGATTTCGATGACATTTTCTCGGGAGTAAAGATTGGATCGTCCATGTATTGCTTGATCAAGCCAATCTCCTGCTCAGTAATGTCTTCGCCTCTAAACTCTGAAAGCTTTCCTTTGAATGCGTCCACATTTGCCATCATTTGTTTGGCACGATTCCACGTTTGCTGCTTGGGGCTGTATTCCTTTTCAATGAGGATGAGACATGCATTTGTGACCTTGTCAACGCCAGCAGGTGGTTTGCCCAGGTTTTTCAATTCCGTAAGCATTGCTTTGCTGAGACAATCCACTGCAGCGGCGGCGGCTTCCATTGCCGGTTTTGCTTCACTCAGCTCCTTCTCGGCTTCGTTCTCAATCGTCATGGCTTTCTCGGACTCCTCGTTGGCCTTTTGGGCCTCTATTTGAGCAGCCTCTTCTTGGACTTGAGCATCAGCCTGCTGCACAGACATCTCCTCGATGAGCTTGTCTGTTGCCACCTTCTTTTCTTCCACCTTCTCCATTGTAATTTTCAAGTCCTTTTGCAACTCGGACACGTCCTGAGAGGTCTTTCGAAGCGTGGAAAGCCCAACGTCCAAACGATCAATGAGGCGTTGCAAATCGGCTTGTTTGTTTCCTAACAAGTATTTGAAGAATGAGATGAGCTCTAAGAATGACTTGGGGGTGACGTAGTTGTACCGGCGTTGGGTTTCCAGGAATCGTCGAGACATGTCCGCCACACTCAAGTGCTCTTCGGCCATGTGAAGAGCGAGATTCTTTTTAATATCTGAAGAGCCACTCATTTCCACATCTTCGAGGAACCTTTCCGCAACGCTAACCAGCGCATCTCTTGGCCAAGGATGAAACTGATCAATGACGGTATTGTTGACAAGACCGGGAAATCTTCTCGCTCGAATCCTAAACGTGTCTCCGACGGGAGAAAAGGCAAACACAACGTGCAGGTTCCTCTTGACTTTCGAAACAAAGAAATTTATGCGAGCTTCTGGTGTGTCTGGAACTCCTGCAGATTTGGCTTCATTTGAAATGGATCCAAGTATGTTATCAATATCCTCCTTCGGGAAAAGATCTGGGATCCACCCACTGGTGATGATCCCATTAATGTATACAAGGAACTTCTCATTCACAATCTGAGAGTCTGTAATGAGGAATACAATTGGGTTGCCTCGAACACCAGCAGACATGTAGATCGATCGCAACTCTTCCTTCAGATCTTCTACACTGTAGCTTGCCGTAACAGCAATTTGCCTTACTTCGTAGTCACTGATAAAGGCTGCGAGACGACACAAACTCTGCTTCCCCGAACCGCCAACACCAACTAACATGGCATTGCCTCCAGGATTTTGGATGATTCTATTAATCCTCGTCACGTGGAGTATGGCCTGCTCGAATAGGACCAAGTCCATAATGGCATTGCTTTCATTGTATTCCACTAGTTTCGAGTCAAGCACAGTCTTGAGCCTTTCCGCGGATGGTACTGGAAGATACGACCCATCAGTAGTTGTTACGAAATTTGTAAACACATTGTGAGGTTGGAACAGCTCCTCGATTGGAATGGATGTCCCACCAAAGTTCTTCTTGACAATATCTGTAAACAATCCGTTAAACACTTCGATTTCATCCTCCGTCACAAGCCTATCAGCAAAGACACGTTGAGATTCGTGAATGAATAGGTTTGCGAGCATGGCAGGCTTGATGTAATAATTTCCCTTTGCAAGACAGCAACCCTGGAAGATGTTTGCAAGTTCTCTCATATTCCAATTGTACATGAACCGGATTGCAGAGGGTAAGAACTTGGAGCTAACCACGTCATGAATTTGAATGGCAGTTTCAACAATTTTTCCCGTCAGCTCTTGCATGGCTGGTTGGAAAGAACTCAAGTGGCCACCGAACAAGCTCGAAAAGATGGTGTTGAGATCAGATTGAGATGGCATCATAATTGCAAACGTTGCAAAGTGACGCTGACAGCGCTCACATATCTCGAAGGAACCAGCCGTTGGATTCATTGCTGCGAGATATTGAATGTCATTCAAGTTCTTTCTCATTCCCAAATCAGTTCGATCAAAGATGGATCCATACTGCATGTGTTGAGTCAACAAGGCAATCGAATTCTGCGTCCCGTAAGTCTCCACGTATGGCAAGTTCATATCATCAATAAAAAACACCATCTTCTTCCCCATGGGCGGGCCGAAAATGTTTCCCGATCTCTTGTCAATGTAGCCTTCAAGCTCATGTTGCAAAGTGTAGGAGGATGTGTAATAGGACATGACAATATTTTTGCTGACAATGCCATCAGCGTCCTTGTCCAATGAGTTCAAATAATTCTTAATGATCTCCGTCTTGCCCGTCCCGGCATTTCCAACAAGCATTGCATACTTTCCATTCCTGACCAATTTGTCAAGCAAGTAGGTCATGCGGACGGTCTCGACAGTTTCGACAAACAGCTCATTGAAGGAAGTCTCGCCCGGTCGAGTCCCAATGGGCACAGGTGAATAGGTTGGCACGAGAGTTTGCCATTGAACACACTCTCCACTCTTGGGATCGTAAAAGTAATCAAAGCATAGACCTTCGTTGGGAAACTTGGCACCGAAGTTAGAGGCAAAGTCCTCAGAGAATTTCTTTCTGTAGTCACCTGATTTGTCAACAATCATGGGCCCACCAAAAGCCCACATGGCTGAGAAGGCAAACACCATTTCGACCGATTCGGGAGACATTTTGCTCTCGGGGATTAACGGCAGCATGCCCTCAAGTAAGTAGAGTATTGTGCTCACTTTGTTGATGAGCCTAATTGGCGTGACTTCCTTGTATCCACGACGGGTCATTTCCACCAAAGCATCAATGTATCGATCAAACAGCGATGGCAAGTTGTTCTTCTCTGTCATGTTTACTCTACCATGCACCCAAGTCTCCACAAGAGGCCTCCAACCAACATCCACTTCATTGATGAATAAAATACCCGCTCTTGAAACTGTTGCTGGTGTGGCATTCTTTAGTGAATTAATTTCAAACACCATCCTCATAGCTGGTGACAAGGGCACACGTTCATTGGATACGAGAGTAAGTACCTTGTTATCGTCCATGACTGTATTCATCGATTCGATCCAGACGGCATCAATATCACCATCAAGAACGACCCACTTATACGTCTGATAGTCGTGGAATCCCTGATCGGCAAAGTTTTTACTCATTCCTCTCATGATAATGCTCAGAACTCCATCCTTCCAGTCCTTGGCGAGAGTCATGTATCCGTACAACTCATCTCCCGTTACTGCCTTAGGGTTGACAGTTTCTGCGACACAAGTGGGCTTTGGTTTGTCGAGATTGTGGGCACCTTGGAGCGTCTTCCATATTGTTGTTTTTGCACAACCTGCGGGACCAAGAAGCATGACAGAATGACGCACATCCAAAAGTTCCTGAAAGTTGCACGTCTTATTCACAAACATTTCATCGTATTGAAGTCCTCGTTCCTTGGCAACTCGAACAATTTTGACTTTCAAGTCTTCGTCTACCTTGGAATCAACAGTGAGACCCATAAAAAGATCGTTCACGAGACGGAGGAAGATTGGAATGTCATGAAGAGGCATTTTAGGAGTATTGAAATCTCGGAGAGCACGCATAAGGACTTGATTCTCGTCGAGCTTGGGATTGGCTCGTTTCATTCCACCAGCAACACGAAGCACCGACTTTACGGCACGAAGGCCCCAATCGTAATGAGGTTGCTTCGAGAGCAGGGCAGCCGAAAGCTCGTAGAGTGTATTGAACTTGACAGAGAGAGCACGAGCAGTTTGGAACCCTTCCGCCATGAGCATGTTTTCTTGAATGAGTTTCATGTCGGGACGGATCATGGCGCATGATCGGAACAACGCCTTGAGGTTCTCTGGCAGCTCTGTTCGTCCCGCATAACCAGGGTTCATTGTAATCCAGAAGCCGCAAGTAGGGATGAGTGAAATGGTATCACCCATAAAGTCAAAGTAACCAACTTTTACTGGCGGCGTTCCTGCTGGTGCAGATTGGAATTCCTCGTCCCTGTTTTCTGGCCGAGAGTATTTAACAATGGCATCTTGAATTGTTTTGACCTGCGTAGCTACAACCGACAACACTTCGATAGGAATACGGTTAAACTCATCAAAGCATCCCCAAGCACCAGTTTGAGCAAGACCGCGAAAGATGTCAGCAATTGATTGAAAGTTCATTTGATCAGAGCAATTAAAGACATAGCAGGGGATGGCGAGAGCCCGAGCAAGATCTTTTGTAGTTTCTGTCTTTCCGGTTCCTGCGGGTCCGGCTGGCGCACCGCCCAAATACAGCTTCAATGCCATTGTCAAGGTGATGTAGCAGCGATCCGTGAGGGGTGTGATGACGAGACGACCAGTGTTGCCCACCCATTCGTAAAAGTATTTACAAGTAAAATCGCAAATCTTCACATTGACATCAAGCGTAGGCTGCTCCCACTCAAAGCGAAGTTGCTGTTGCCATGCAAAGGCGTTGGGTCCCTCCGTCTTTTGGGCCACGAGGCGATCGACAACATCGCGAGAGTGCACATCCATGGTGATGAGTGAGATGATTTTCGTGCGGTCTTCAGAAGATAGCTCTCCCAATACCAATTGAATAAGTGCCGAGAGCCTGTTGTTGCATAACTGCAGGTATTTCTTGACTGCATCTTCCTGGCCACCCTCGTACTCTTCCAATGCCTGTTGTGTTTCATCTGTCCAATAGATCTGTGTGCCTGTGATACAAAGCTGAGCAGGATAATTGAAAAGCCATTCATGGCGAGGGTTGTCAATCTCCCAATTTACTGCTTTCTCAACGGCATCCGAAAGAATGACTTTGAGTGATTTCCTCATTGATTCTGTGAGGCGATTCAAATACCCCTCGACCTCACCCTCCATGACAAAGTTTTCATGAAGCTTCACTTCTTCTCCATCCTTGGCAATCATTGTGTCAACAATCTTGTCACTCTTGCTTCCATCCTCGAGGGTCACAAACTTGAGATTGGCCAATGCATCATAACAGTCTCCAAGATACGGCATGATCTTTGGTGGATTCGTCCCATTTGCAAGCATGTCGAGAAGAGCAACTGATGAGACGAAGTAGAAGCGGGGGAATATTTTCTTCTTGATATCAAGGTATTCATGCAACGATTTTTGGCACATTTCAAGCTTCTCTCTCATGCCCTTGAGTGATTCGTATCTTCCATCAACGGAGCAAACCCTGACACAGTTCGCTTCAAGTACAGCCTCTTTCATGAGCTCTTTGAATTCAGAATCAATACCTTCAAATCGTTTCGTATCTTCAGGCAGCTGGGAACGAATATCGGCGGATGCCAAAAAGATGGATTCAAGAGATGCCCACGCACGTGAAACAGTGAGCCACATTCTGAGTGTATCATCCACAGTTCGCAAGTCACTCTGCCATTGCACAACACGATCTTTGAAGTACTCCATAAACTTGCCCATACCATAGATACCCTGCAGCTCCATTTGGTGTGCTTCCATGCTTTCTACGACCTCTTCAGATGGACGAGGCACAAACATCTCGGTATCCTTGTGTGCGGCATAGTTCAATTCCATGACAGACCAAACTTCCTCAATTTCCGTGAGTTTCTTCTCAATCTTGAGCTCTTTCATGGCAGTCTCGACAATATCTTCAATGGATTCCTTGTGGGTGTGTAGATTGAGCAAGAGCATATCACGTAGTGAGAATTTTGGATCGGATGGGTCGACCGCCTTGACGTTGCAGACGCGGGCAAGAGCTGCCCAGTGGCGTGGTCGCATGGCATCTGAATGAAGATCGTGCACAAGAGGCAAGACAGTGGCCATGATAGCCATGGACTCGTCAATGTCTTTGTAGACTTGCCATCCTTTCATTGAGGCATATGAATTCCCCTTCTCCTTGAGCTCCTTGCGCAGACGCTTGTTTTGATCTTCGAGATCCACAGTGTTGACATCTTTCCACAGTGCCTTCCTCCATCCCTCGTACTCCTTGTTCACGCTTTCCTTGAACTCCCAGAGATTGATGAGCTGCTTGATTTCACTTCTTGTTTCACCAATTTCGGGATACGACATTGGCTGCACCTCAAACAGGTCTTCTAGCTCACGGTAATTCTTAATCTTCAACTCCAAATCATCAAGCTTGCTGGCATACGAATCAATAATGGAGAATGCTTCAGCGCACTCTCCTTCGAACTTGAACGGCGCATTAGCTCTAAAATCTCCTCTGAATGCTCGAATGGAAAGATAAAACTGATCCAAGTCAACCTTGAGAGAGTCCACGGATGCCATTTGCATTGGCATGATTTCTTCCTTGGTTTTGAAAGTCTTTTTGACCACTGCTTCCCACGCCAATGGCACCTCTTCGAGAAAGTCTTGCAAACTATGACCTGCAACTTTGGCATCCAATACATCCACCCCATACCGACGAAGTATTTGAACGCACTCTCTCTGAGGACCAAATAGCTCAGGCACTGAGTCCATTTTCAATCTTACATCCCGAATCACAGACATGACTGCCATCAGATTATCTTGGCTGCCTTCTTCCTCGACAATATCACTTGTAAGGCCCTTGGTTGCAGTCTCCATGAAATTGTGTAGATCGGTCAAGGTATTAACTATGGATTCATGCATGTGAGTAGTAAACACCTTGATCCATTTGGTTGCAAACAGTGATACTTCTCGCTTTGCCGGTGTGATGTCCACTCTAAGCCATCCAATGTCTGCAGGTGATTTGGCCTTTGCCACTTGGGTCTGAGCATCAACGCATTTCTGGATTGCCTCGTCAAACTTTGCCAAGTCCAAAAGCTTGGTGCCATTCTCGGTGACTATAGTGGCATCTTCGCAGAACTTTTCAAAGTACGAAGTGAGGTTCAAAATTAGTCTTCAGCTAATACGTAGCATTTCTCATTATTGGTGGCAATGGAATTGAACAGCAATGCCAAGACGTTATTAATGGCCAAGTCGGAATGCACTTCTCTTGTGTAAGTCCCTTCTGCATCCAGACACTTGAGCATAGTGTATGTCCAACATGCACTTCTTGTCTTCAGTGTGGCTGAGTGGGGATTGGAATGCAATGCCATTAGAACCATCCAAAATTAGATAAATCTCAAGTAATGAAAGAAGCAGAAAGCACTTCACTTCTCGCAGGACAAGGGCGGGGTCAAAAGTGGTCGTACATTGACGAGTCTCCTTGGATCTATGCAAAAGGGGTAACCCGAGCTTGGAGGTAGACGTTGAGTCAACCTCCCGCCCTTTGACGAACCTTTTCAGCTTTGACATCGAGCTAGGACGGCATAATGACCTTTTGAACCTTGACAACCTCCTTGGCTTCATTGCGAATCTTGATTCTTATTGATTGAGCCCTTTTCTGATAAGGTGGAGGGTGATTTCATCCTACGTTATAGTGGTAATAAGTTGCAGAATGATGGAGGTCAACCAACTGCAGTCAGGAGATGGTATGCAGACTTTTGCTGACTCGATGAAATACTGATTAAACAAAAACGACCGGGACGCGGTCATCTGTGGAAGAATACTACCGCCCTTTCCATCGAGGGCAGCACAATCCCACTACATTCAATATTCTGCCCCTCGACGAAAAGATATGAGCGGACGAGCCGTTGCCATTGAAATCGGGATTTGGAATGATTACTTCTGTTGCGAAGAGGTTATGGGGTAATTACATTGCTCCAACAGCTGCACTGGGTATATCTTCATTGCCAACGACGAAAAAGAAGGAGAGTAAGGTTCATTGTTCTGAGAAGCAGGCTCTGAGTACTTCTTTTCCGCTGAATGTGATGTTGATGGTGAGAGTCCTTTTGGTAAACGAATCTGATCCAATTCATTCCCTTAACGTTTTTGCAACTTGATTCATTGAAATTCCATCAGGCAAGCCAACCAGGGCNGCTTATGGGGTTAGACGTGATGGGCCTCCGAGGAAACAAGAGGAGTAGGAGATCTGCTGCATTTTACATCCATCTCGGATGTAGGGAGAGATTGTGATATCATGTACTGCTTGACTGAATGCACATTTAACGTTGTTGCCAGTGATGCGCACAATAAAAAATGATAAGCCATTGACAGCAATCAAATAATGTTATAACTACCAGTTGACTTGAAAAGGAAAGAAGATCAAACTGAATTTAGAGCTCACTCTGATAAGTATGTATGGAACAATCTATGGACTGCACAATGAAAAGGTAACGCCATTGATGGCCATCAAGTAATGTTTTAACTACCAGTTGACTTATTAAACAGGAAAGAAATAAAAAACGAAGCTAGACTTTTCTTTTCTACAGAAGTTATCTTCATTATGGATCATACTTGAATAACCTAATCTAAACAAAATACAATAATTCTGACACCAATAACTCATATCACAACGACAAAGCTTCACAGCTTCTCCTCACATCTCTCATTCTCATCAAGAAGCCGAGTCAATTCCTCTATCTCTTTCGCCTGCTTTGATAAAAGAGCACGTAATTCATCCGCAAGTTGACTTTCAGTTTTATCAGCAGTCTCCTCACTGTCAGACTCTACTAGAGATTCAAGACTACCGCTTTTGGCACCTTTGCTCGAAGATAAACTAGCTTTCTTCATTTGTATTCCAAAACTCCTGTTGCTTACAAACCTTTGCATATGGGGTCTCACATGACAGGTTTCCTCCTCTTCGTCTTCATTCTCATCTTCCTCATTCTCATGATTCACTTCTAGAGATGCAAGTAGACCACTTTTGGCACCATGAGCAGCAAGTCCACCAGCTTCCTTCATTTGCAATCCAAAACTCCGATTACTTACAAACCTCTGCATATGCGGTCTAACATTACACGGTTGTGCCTCCTCTTCATCATCCTCCTCATTGTCAGCAGTCACCTCTTGATTTATGGGGACACTGCTACCCCTCCTAGTCCTCCCAAGCCACATCTCCCCATCCCAAAACCCATCAGGATTATACCCCGCAAACATCACAACCAACCCCTCATTAAACCCCGCCTGCATAGTACAAATCGGCACCTCATTGGGAACATTCCTAAATGGATTTTCCAACTCCCTCGCCACCTCATGCAGCCCAACCAAACAGGTGACTGCCAAAAATGTCAAAATGGCACCAACCCATCGTACATTGGTATACTGATCCATCAAAAACGGTATAACCGGCACAAGAATGAAGGTATAAAACACGCTCAATTGAGCATGCGGAAATGGAAAGGGAATGTACATAATCTTTCGTGCATTATTGTAAGCCAACATTCCATCACTCAAATTCTGAAATAGACGACTCAATATCGCTGCATGGACTTCACCCAAAGTCCCATCCATGTGTCCTCTAACAATCAATTCGGATAACCAATACCAACATAGTTGAGTCTTGGCATAGGAGCCTTTGGCCCTTTGTAAAAAGTAAATTTCGGCATCGCTCACTCCCCCCAAAACCGACAGGGGACGGGATGAATTGTACCGCATTCTATTTTTGGGAGTTCGGTCCACTCCCGACCAGTAGCGGAATTGACGCCGTAAAGCCCCAGGTTGGTAGGATTTACGCTCTGCTTTTGGGAGTTTGTCCGGATCCACCTCTGGCAGGGGGGAGTTGGGGATATACACGTCTAATAGTGATTCGTGCGATTCCACATCGTTACGGAGGGTGGTTAGTGCCACCGCTGAGAGGAGGGAGGTACGATGTGCTAATTCTTGGAGGAAGAGGGGTGGTGTTTTACCATTTGGGCGGTGGGCAAAGTTTTCATTGGGTTGGAGAAAAGAGGGGAAGTAGGATGTGTTGGCGGATAGTCGGGATAGAATGTCGGAGGAGGCGTGTTGGGTTGGGACTTGGTGGGACCAGGAGGATCGTAATGGTGGTTCTTCTTTGGTGGAGAGGGATTCTACCACTTTGTTCCATGTGTTTTGTGTTTGTTCCTCAGAAGCACCTCCATCACTGCCGCTCGTAGTCTTTTCACAATCAAACACCGACCTCAACACTCTTTCATCCGACCCCCCATCATCCTCATTATGTCTCCTACGATCCCTCGTCAATCCACACTTGTTTAATTCATCAAAATCATAAAAACTTCGTGGCTTCCGTCCAGCCCACTTGGTATTCTGCATAGCGAAAACGGCACTGTTCATTGCCACATCTCCCCATTTCGAAAGCATGACGTGTACATGTGAACATCCCTGCCAGTAACGCTGATACGAATAGTTCGCTCTGAACACTATCAAGAACCCAACGCTACTAACAAGTACACCAACTCCGTAGGGGTGGTCAAGGTCATCATCGGTAATGGGGAGGATTAGGGGAATTTCATGTTTATAGTTTAGCAGGAGGAAGAGGGAGACGGAGAGAAGGCCGACGATGGAGGATTTGTAGAGGGCTGAGCCGTGGATTCGGAGGAGGAGGTTTATGTTGTAGAGGCCTTTGTAGTAGTCGATCATTGTTTAGGCTTGTGGTGCTGTGATTAATTAATTGTGTGGGGGTTGGTTCGTTGCGATTCATGTCATGGTTGTTGATGTTTTATGTTGAGTGTTGGTGTTGGGAGTTTTGGGCTTTGGGAGTCTCACGTGATCAGGAGTTGACTTTTTTGACTTTCATAGGTTGAAGTAAATATTATTTAATGAAGATACCTTTACAAAAAAATGATAACTTCTCCGAAGTTCGACCTGGTTCGGACTTCGGACAACAACCAACAGCAACCAACACCACCGTCCACCGCCGTCTTCCACCATCACCGTCACCTGATTATGATGATGCACACTGAAGATTGCAGACGGAGATTGTCCTCACAATGATTGTCCTCACAACAGAACAACAAGAAGAAGCCAACGAAAGACAACTAGCAGAACTAGAATTCGTCAAGTCCGCATACACCCCTGATGAAGCATGGACAAAAGACGCCGGGCATCGATCAGTCACCCGCTCGCTACGACTGCCAATCGCCCTTTCAGAAAACGCATCTTGCGATTCGGCAACAATTGAACTGAATCTGGAAATGCCATATGCATATCCCGTTCATAAAGATGCACACCTGAATATCACAGCTTCGTTACAATCATGTCCTGCGAATCCACCGTTTATAAGGAAAGCAGCATTGAATGCCATAACACCGTTGGTGGAAGCGTGTCAATCTGCCGTGCGTGACGCTGCAGAGGAGGCAATATGGCATGTTTTCAATCGAGCCGATGAATGGATTGCTACCGATTGGGTTGAGATTCTCCATCGGCACGAGTTGTCGGTGGCTAAATCTGCAGACTCGGCAATCTCCAATCAAACGACTGTGCTTGGAAGACGATGCATCTATTCTCATCATATCATTGCCAACTCGAAACGAAAATCACTCGCAAGTCTTGCCTCTGAGTACAAGTTGGGTGGATACGTTAAGATAGGTTGACCCGGGGTCATTCTAATCGAAGGTGCAGAATGTTCCTGTCAGAGCTACGTAGATGAAATTAAATCCTGGCGATGGCAGCATTTATCTATTCGTGTGGAAGAGCAGCGAGTGATTCCTCCCGGAGATGATATTGATTCGTACAGGCAATTACCGAAAGAGTTTGTCGAGTTGGGAGAAGATAAAATGTCTACATTGGCTGGATATTGTCGAGACGCTGGATTGGAATATTTGTTTTTGCAATGTCTGAAAATCTCTGACGGGAAACAGCCTGTTGAAGAAGCAACATCTACAATAGTACCTGATTTGACGTATGCAGCCTTGGTACATGTTGATCATATGAATGATCAGAAAGGCTATCACAAATGGCTGAAAAATGAATGCCTAGCTTCCAACTGTACACTATTTATCAAACACTGCACTTCATCAAAGTCCTCTCGGCCAATAATATACGTCGGAATTATAGGTAGCAAAGATGGAGTGAAAAGGGTTCTAAAACAATGGAGAATAAGTCGAGTGGACGTGGATTCAAAGAATAAACCATGCCTTGAAAGAATGATGACTGTGTTGATTGAATGTGAATTGCCGAGCATTTCTCGCGATGCAGTGGAAAGGATAGAATTGATTTCATCACATTTTCGGGGTGATTGCTCGTTGGATGAATTGACAGAGCACATTAGATTCATCTTCGGTGATGAATGGGCCAAGTGTCTTGCAACTGCGAGTAGATGAAAATCTAACTCTACCTTTACATTTCTAAAAGTACCTCATTCAATACTACTAAATGATTTCATTCTCTAAAGGTACCATAATACTTGATTTCTCTTCCAAGCATCGTCTAAGCTTTGGTCTTGGCTGGTCACTGGTCGTCGGTCGTCGAAACGACTCAATGAACGTGCCACCCTATCAAACGAAGGTCCTGCTTCCAAACTCTACATATTAAATAACTGTCGATGCCAGAACCGCCGGCTAATCAAACTCCCACGCAATTAGATGAAAGCCCCCCGCCCGTTCCAACAAGTTGTCTTCCCGAAGCACAAAAGACGGCAAAGAATCCAAGAGTGGAAATCCTTTCAGAATCGAGCGCACCAACCCCATTCATTTTGCCTGTTGACAGGACTTCTTTATCAGAGTCAAAAAGCAAAGCATCGACTAATGGTATTCCTATAAATGCTCACGATGGTTCCAATTTAGCGTCTCCAGAAAATTATGTGAATATCAATAGTGACGCAACAGGAGAAGTGGCACCAGAACATCATGAAATTATTAGTGCCGAAGAAGAAAACATCATGGAGGCTTCTGCACATCGAGCCTCAGATATCTATACTGTAGAAGATGAACAAATTTTAATCCCCGAAGCAGTTTTAGTCGATCCAGATGTTCCAGAAAAAGATATACCCCGTGCCAGCGTTGTTGAGACCCCAACAAATGCAATATGCATCATAGTAAATGGATGGAAAGTTCCCACTTGTGCGTTGGTTTCAATAGCTGTTATTATTGGCATTACATTTGCTGTCTTGGCAGTATTTGCTTCGAAATCGTCCCTTCATGATGATATTTCTGTAAGACCCGCTGATCAGATTCAGGATAGTATTGAAGCAAATGTGCTTCAAGAAAATGCAACATTTGATGAGATGAACAATACCGATCCTCGTTTAATGGCTTTGAACTGGATTTTGTATGAAGATGAGCTGCAGCTAAATGCCACAGATACCCATCTCTATCAGCGTTATGTCCTTGCACTTTTGGCGTTTCAATTCAACTCATCTGAATGGAGTTACTGTGGAGTTCCCGTTGTCAATGCCAGTGCTTGTGAAAATTCAACGTCTAATGCTACGGACTGTGAGGAATATATAATCACTTGTGATGCCCCATATATCAACGAATCAGTAGCTGACAATGATACATATGTTTGGTTGAGTGGTACAGAAGAATGTGATTGGTTCGGCGTAACTTGTGTCAATGAAACAGTCCAACAAATAGAACTAGGTAAGAGCAATTCCAACTCTATGCAAATTGATAACTTTCTTCATGCAATTCTCATTTGGAAATCGATGCATGCAGCTCAAAACAATCTAAATGGCAACATACCTCCAGAGTTGAGTGTGCTTAATTCAACAGAAACCCTTGACCTTAGCAACAATTGCATATTTGGAACTCTGCCTTCTCAATTGGGTGACCTAACCAACTTGCAACAGTTCAACTTAACACTCAACAATTTGAATGGAACGATCCCAGATGATTTTTACAACTTGACTTCACTTGTCAGTCTTAGCATAGCATCCCAGGGTAAAGTAGATCACAATTGCAGTGGGCAACCCACTCACCCAGATTCAGAAAATGGACTTGAAGGTCCAATACTTGAACAGATTTGGAAGCTTCAAAACCTCAAGGCAATAAACATCAGTGGTAATCAGTTTTCTGGTTCGATTGCATCGGAAATTGGAAATCTTATTCATTTAGGTGAGGCATAAGGGATTTTCAGTGGACTATATTTATTTTGTTGATACTCAATATTCTTTTTGACGTGATTAGAACATTTTGTGGTGTCAGATAATCTCTTTACTGGTAGTGTGCCTACTGATCTTGGTTTGAGCTCAAAATTAGGTTGGTTTAACCGAATCATTTTTTCACATGCACTGTATTCTAATCAAACAAACTAATTGAGCCTATGACTTTGTTTCTTCAGAGCTATTTCAAATTAATCACAATGAAATTGGAGGTACCGTTCCAAGTGAAGTCTGTGTTTTGAAAAGTGATTCTGGCAGTGAAGTTTTTAGTGCAGATTGTTTACCTAACGGGACGGATCCTCCATTCATTGAGTGTTCCTGCTGCAATGTTTGTTGTGATCATGAAACACATGAGTGCATTGTTGAAATTTGAATCATCTCATCGAAGTTGTTGAGTTCCAGTGACGTAATGTAATTATTGAGAGTCCGAGATTATCCTATATTGTTGTGTTGAGATCAGTTTGACAAGTGGAATACCAACATCACTTTAGTGTCACATACGAGCATCCCTGCACCTGTCTAACACAATAGATGTTTGTCATTAGGTTTGACCATATGAATAGCATTTTTTCTCCAAAATTTTGATCAGACCAAAAGTTTAAAATCAGTGAACTGTTGCTTTGAGTGCTGTCACTGGTGAAAATCTCATGGAACGACAAACAAAGGCAACATCCACAAAAAGTTCAATAAACGGAGATCTAACAATGGATCAGATGTCTACTTAGAATAAAAATCTCAAAAAAAGAGAGAATCTAATGTGCAAGTTTTTTGTTCAAATTATCTGCTCGAGGGAATTGTTCAATCGTCACATAGTTGTATCAATGAATTATTTCTTTCTTTCTCGCTTCAGGTGTGAACACATGATGCCAATTGAAACGACAGGCTTGAATGCTGCTAATAAAATCAATTCCTAAGCATGTCAATGGCATTGGAGATTATCTAAGCTTGATAATGTACAGACAGAACCTTCTGTTAGTGAATTGTTAGTGCATTTGTCAGGCCAACAAATAGTCCATGTGGAAAAACCCAAATTCATAATGGAAGGTTGGAACTTAAGTTTTGATGGATGAACAGAATAAACAACTAAGATGCTTACTTTCAAAGCCGATTGTTCTAGGTTCTAGTACCAAATATCTACCATCATCTCTCACCAATATTTTAATAGCTTTCACTGATCTCCAGGTGTAATCTGATAATTTTTTATCTGCATCGAAGATATGATCCTCACAGCAACAAAGGCAGGCAATAAGCCCAACTCGATAAGCAAAGAGCCCAGCTCGATGCATCAATCATAGGATAACAATCAATTGAACACAATAAAAGAACACTAGATTGTTGTTGATCTGTGGGACATTTGTCTTCGCAAATAATCTAAATAGACACATATTACAATTATGCGAACAAGCCACAATCTCAACTTTTCTAAAATACATGAGGAAATGTTGATCTCTTCATAGAACAGCAAAGTCATCATCATGAACTGATATTGGTACATTGAGGTCATCATCATTAGAATAATGTCTCCATCAGCTCAACCACATCAAACCATTTCTATTATTGTTTGACATCCGCAATATGTCACATATCACCATAAATAGATATCTTTGATACTATTTCTGTGCTCTACAAACCCATGATCACAAGTGTAACACTAAGGATTTACTGTAAAGGCTGATCATCACAGTTCCCAAGAAATTTAAGAGGCTGTGTATGATTAATCTTTTGAGCCTCACTAGTCAATCGATAAACAGAATAGAAAATTGTAATCCTTTGCTTTGTGAATTGTCTTTTTTTGAAATGTGTGATTAAATTAATGAGTTTGCAATAAAGTATTAGTTTTGCTCAGAATTCAAATCTTGGATGTTCTCGTAGATGTTCTTTATATCACTTGGTTTGGACAAACATGAGTTGAATATAGGTGAACATCTCAAAGAGAACGGTATAATTAAAAATCTTACTGGAGATATTCAGTAGACATTCTGCCTGGGACGATTGTCTTCAAGAAAAGGAACTGTCGAACTCAAGGGTTCATCTAACAGACTACCCATGCCTGTTTAAATTTTCTTAATCCACAGAAACAGTTAAGTGTTAGAAAACTATTTGAATGTAAAAATGGTGCACATCATTACCTTCCAAAAAATCGTATCTCATTGATAGTTTTGCACATGCGGAGAATTGTGTAGTTCATTGTAATGAGCAGAGTCAGTTTGTTGTTGTCTGTGGTTTTGTACTAGACAAGGCCAAACAGTCGTTCTTTTCAGATCACGAATACATGATCACCTAAAATCGGACCACTGTATAATTATAGTCCTCCTATCATAAGTAGTTCTCTAAGTAAATTTCTACTCAACAAGTAGAGTGGAAGTAAAATAAGATTTGATAAAGAATTCAGGTTTGTCGTCTCTTTCGGCATTCAGCATGCAGTGGCATTGTTAGAAACAATTTTTCCATGCAATTCCATGATACCTTATTTTAACTGACAGCATCCAATGGCACTCCTATTAGGCGTGCTAACTCTCAAGTTATTTCATACATAGAAACGAGACCAAAATGACAAAAGTTACAATAATGCTTTTATGGCCAAAGCCTGGACAACTGAGACTGTTAACATAGCACTTGAGAATAGCCCCAATTTATTAGCAATCTACCCCAACACAAATCTATACATCAATTAACCCAATCCAACCCCTCAGCCTGTGCCTTAGCCTTGGCAGTCTTATAAGCCGGAGGATTATCATCCACAAAATCATGCAAGGCCCTAACCACCGCATCCGCCACACCATCCACATCCATCTCCTCCTTAATCTCAACCTTGACATCTGCCTGTTCATACTTTACCCTCCGTTCCTCCATCAACTTTTTCAACGTCTCGAGAGGATTCTCCGTTTGAAGCAAAGGTCTATCAGTACCCTCAATTCTCTTTATGATGATTTCCGGCTCGACATCTAAATAAACCACAATCCCCGTTTGCAACTTACTCCAATTCATATTCCTTAAAACAATCCCCCCACCGGTACTAATAACACACCGGATATGAGCATGTACACTATCCAAAACTCGTGCCTCGGCATCTCTAAATGATTCTTCACCCTCCTCCTCGAAAATTTGTGGAATACTCATCCCCGCGGCACGTTCCAATATAGAATCCATATCTAAAAAGTTGTATGTGGTCATTCGTCGTGCTAATATGTCACCGACGGCGGATTTACCACATCCCATCATTCCCACGAGGTAGATGTTACATCCCCGGAGGCGGGGGGAGAGAAGGCGGGCAGGATCGATTTTTAGATTGTTGGAATCGTCGAGGAGGGTGGGGTTTTTGTAGGGGTTTTCGACGCCGGGATCGGAGTATGCGGAGGTTGGGTCTTCCCATTCGAATCCTCCGGCGTTGATTTGTGTTTTTGTGCGGGTGGTTTGGTGGTGGGGTATTTGGTGGATTGGGGCAAAGGAGTGGGATAAGGTTAGGAGGGTTGTTAGGGCGAGGAGCTGCCGCAGCGGTGATGGGAGGCTCTTCATTTTGACGACGTTGGGTGATTTGGGAGCACGCTACCGTAAGATCTGCTAGAGCGATTGTGTTGCTGAGCGATTGTATTCTATTGAGCCGTGGTGTAAAGCCGTCGGCGGCCGTCGCCATGGAATTTATCTATTTTTCATTTGACATCCGACAGGCTTGTTGGTTTGTGTCCAAATTTAACGTGGGCATGATAATGTGGGCGAATTTCAAATTTCGAGGGCGAATTACTCGTTGTTACAGATGTATAATATAATAGCGTTAAAGCCCTCTTATTTACTTCCACATGTAACGATGATTGTATCCGATTTTGGATATAAAGATTAATTGGCGCGACGCGGCGTCCACCGATTTTGATGACTGATGGCTGAATGAGGCTGAATGATTACCATAAAGTCAGTGGCCCGGAAGCGCAAAGTTATTGGATTGATTGGACGCCACAAACAAAGAAGCAAATTAACAATATCTCATTGACTTGGATCTCTTGCTAACCACAAGACAAGATTCAGATCGTTCGGTCTTTTGAACTAGAACTTAACAGCAGCCCTATTCATACCATGAGAAGTTCATTAACACCAATCAAATGTTCCAGCCGAACAGAGGCACCTCGTAAAACTGCAGCCTGCAGCCTAAAGTTTTATTGCAAAATAATCACAATCTCCATTCTTGCAAGCTTGAACAAATCACGAGCATTCAACATACCCACAGCAAAATGCAACAGATTTCAAAGAACAATAATCTATGCAACACGTGAACAGAGCAAACAGGGAGGCAACGAAAAGCCTAGAAGCAGCACAAGGTTTAAAACTATTGGAGAACTGGTTAAAGATATAGAGAAGAATCCCGCTAAATATATGGCGAGGTGAGCTTTCCTTTTGTCTTTATTTGGTTGTAAAAGAACACACCATTAATGCTCTCATTTGTATTCTCTCATAATGCAAAACTAAAGCAACAATAACCCACCAATCAAAAAGAAAAAGTCCAAACGAACAAGATCCAAAGTAGAAAGACCCAAACAAAAATACCTCTACGCTTCTCAACGCAAGGCATTAGACTTACTGTTAAAGAAACAGAACAAATCCAAACCTACCCCCGAATCGCCTTCTGAAACAAGTGAATCTGACGATGAAACTGATATGGACGAAGAAAAAGAAATTATCGTAACCCAAGCTGAGCAAATGAACATTCTACAGCAGGAAATGCAACAGAAGCAATTGGAGTTGGCAAGGTCATTAGGTTTGAATCCAGCCAGTCAAACTGCAGATGCTTTAGTTGGCAACGGTGAAGAAGAGGTGCCACGAATTGTCAATTCTATAAGATTAGATGAAGAGGATGATGAGGCAATCACTTCCAATTCCTTTGCTTATATTGTTTATAAACCGGTTGGATGGAGTATTTTGGGTGGGGGCGAGAGGAAGAAGAAGGGAGGTGTCAAGAGTGAAAGCACTGCATCGGTGAAAGTTGAGGCAAAGAAAAACAATCAAAAGTCCTCTGGTGGCAGTATGAAACGTGTCAAAGCCTACGATGAACAAAGTGATGAATTTGTCTATGTTGACTATAATGAGAATGATATTCTTTCCGTCCTGACTCCAGAGGAACGTGCTGAACTGATGAAAGAAGGAGGACTTAATTTAATTGATGATGCAGCCGATGTAGCACGCGGGGCAGTGACAGGCACCGAATGGGACGATGGCGAGGAGGAAGAGAGTGATGTGCCCGAAAAGAAAATAAAGAGGAATAAAATGCCCCCAGTTCCAAGGATGAAGGCTACCATTTTGGATTCTGTATCACCTTCGTTGGTGGCTTGGTTGAAAGATCTAAAGGCTAATGAAGGTACCCCTATCAAAGGTGGTAAGAATTGGGCAGCTGTAGCCGGGGCAACAGAAGTGGATGATAGTGGTTTGGTACTGCTTTGTCCACGTGATAGGTTGGATGCTCTTCATGTAGATCGTTGCACTTATTATGCGGTATTAGGCAATGGAAAGAAAATGGTGTCTCGTTCAAAGCTATTAAAATCAATCAAGAGCAGTTCTGGATCAGTAGGAGGAGAAGTTTGTGACGATTCAACTGCTACGATTGAAGTGATTTCTCGTCTGAGGAGGGGTAGAGACCAAGATCCAGTATCTACAGTCAAAGTTTCATTGGCTGATGGTACTTCTTCCTGTGCTAATGCTGTGTTAATGTGTCAGGATCGGTTTGGGGATGGTATTCGAGGCGATGCACTGGCAGATCCTTTGGATAGGAGGGCAGCGAGGCGATTGGTCCATTGCGAGTCGATTGAGGTGTCAAGTTTAGTGAATATTGATGACGAGCCGGTCACTGCTGATTTAGGACCGGCATTACCTGATGATATTGCCATTTATGCCAGTAGGAGGGATGGTGCAATGTTTACCAAGGGCTCATATCTTGGCAGACAGGGTGGTTTGGCTCGAAATGAACTCACAACAGCTTACCGTGAAATCAATGGCGCAGCAGATGGATATCCTGGATGGATTGTGGATAGGTACGACAAGTGGCTGTTTGTTCAACAGGAAGAAGGATCCATGTCAATCAGAGGTCCTCTCCCGTCTCTTCATGATGGATACACGGCTGGAGTATACTTTCTACCAACAAAGTCAGATCGATCTGTCATGGGCAATGAGAAACTTAAACCAAAACTTTTAGAAGGACAGGCTGCACCTGAATACATACCAGTGAAGGAGAATGGGATAACATACCTTGTCAGCCTTGGAGAATCATTTTCAACTGGGATATTTCTTGATCAGCGGCTTCAGAGGGCATGGCTGGCGCGACACTGTACTGATGAGACTCGAGTACTCAATTGCTTTTCTCATACTGGCGCGTTTAGTGTAGCGGCAGCCACTGCGGGGGCATCGACTGTGTCGTTGGATCTGGATAAGAAATGGTTAGATAGAATAAGGCCTCAGATGGAAGCTAATGGAATAACTGAATGGGATGGGAAGCATGACTGCATTTATGGCGATTGTGAGTACTTAACTGTTTGCATTTGGTGAACCAAGTATTTGCTCACTGACCAATCGAATTAAATACTTTTATCTACAGGCTTTGACTGGCTTGCAAGACTCGCAAAAAGAAATGAGCAGTTTGATATTGTTATATTAGATCCTCCTAGTACGAGTGTTAACAAATTCGGAGGCAAAAAGAAACGGTGGAGTGTTAAATCAGATATGGATGAGCTGGTAGCACTAGCAGCAACACTAGTAAAGAGTGATGGCATTTTAATGACCACAACCAATGCATCAACTCTTCGCCCAGAAAAGTTCGCCAAAATGTGTAAAAAAGGATTGATAGATGCAGGCATTGGCAATGCCAAGCTGGAAAGGATATCGCCAATGCCGTGTGATTTCCCTTCAATCGGATGCCAGCCAGTGACTAATTTGCTGTGGCGGCTCTAAAATGTTTCATTATAATAAGAAATAAGCACTCCAAGCACTTAGATTCCCATCGATTCCAGGTTACCTCTCATGATGATATCCTTACATGAGTTGAACACGACTTCAACGTTTTTAGAATCTGTAGCACATGTCGGGTGGCTGTAGACTTGTCTGGCAGGGTTTTTATTCTCTGCCAAGAACATATCCAAGAAGTACTTAATACCAGTCTCGTAATAGTCCGCATCCCCCATCTTGCTTGCGAAATTGGAAAAGGCTGGGACGTCTCCAATATGCACGTTCTTTATCTTCTCTTCGTAAAGATCCTTCTTGTTCAAAAACAGAATCATCGATGATTCAGCAAAGACTTTGTTGTTGCAGATGTCGCCAAATAATTCGACGGCTTCTGTCATTCGATTTGTCGAAGCATCTTCAAAGAGAGCTTGATCGTATTCACTCAGGGCTGCAACGAAAATAACTGCCGTCACATCATCGAAGCAGTGTATCCATTTCTTACGCTCGTTACGCTGGCCACCCACATCGTACATTTCAAAGTCCACTCCGTCAATGACATACTTCTCAGTGACGATTCCAGAAGTGCGAACACGCGCCAAAAGCATATCTTGCTGTGTGGCAACGTAGTCATCCAGCATTATCCGATCTATTTCATTGAAATAATATTTCACAGACTCAATGATTTGAAACTCTGATCGTCGCTTCCAAGTCAGGAGAACTCCAGGATCCGTCCACAGAGTCTTGATTGCTGTACCGATCTCTACATTGATTTCACATTGGTCGTCAACCGAAAGCATGAGATCGAACATTTCCTTCGCCACTACGTCCTGATCGTATCCCATATTTTTCGTCTCATTACACAGAATCTTCATCGAAGTGATGGTGTTATTATAAACCACCGGTGTGATTTGCTGCTTCTCCTCCTCTGTTAAGGGAGCACCAAACAAAACGCGCATCTGCTTGAAGATGGTTGATTTGCCTGATTCTCCAGCTCCTAACAGGAGAAGCTTGATCTTGGAATTCTCGACCTTGAAATGCTTCTCCATCATTTTCTCGACTTCTTTTGAGGCCTTAATAGCGGCCTTTTCTTCGGCGGAAATGCTCTGACACCCGCCCATTGTGATAAATGGCGTGGATCTAGAGGAGCGGATGGATCGATCGATTTATTAGTTGGTTAGAGGTCGTTCATTCCAAAGCAATCCAATCGATCAAGGGCGTGAGAGATCGAGAGAGGGGAGGAGACAAAAATGACACGATTTTTTAGAAAACTTCTTCTTGCTCACGCGGTCAAAAATGAAAATGTTGACGCCGTTGGGGTGAGCAAAGAATTGAGTGGGCGAGCTTGTCGACCATTGACCATGGGTGAGCTCGACGTCGAGGTCCTCATTGCCGGCGACGGAAAGAATTATCCCAAAGCCGGCAATACCGTAACGATCCACTACGATGCATTTCTTCCAAATGGCGTCCAGTTCGACTCCTCGCGCAAGAGAAACAAGCCATTCAAATTCGTCTTGTTCTGTGAGCAAGTAATCCCTGGTCTCGATGAGGGAGTTAGTCAGTTGTCGATGGGTGAACGGGCTATGATAACCATTCCATCGTCAAAAGCATATGCCACAAAGGGATTTCCGTGCCTGGTGCCAAAGGATTCAGATTTGAGATTTGATGTTGAGTTGATGGGGTTTGATGTTTAAGCATATAAATCCTCTTGGACAATGACAGCTTTCCTCTGGAGCTAGTTGAAAGTCACTTCCACTTGTGGATATTCCTCCAAATACATAATCTAATGACAATAGTCAGCAGCTATTAGGCTCAAGCCATGCTTTCGATCGTGTTCCAAATTTAAAAAAACGTTTCGTTCGAGAGGTACTCGCCGAATTTCGGCGGTGTTCTCATGTTCTATTTTTCGTGCATGACCTATTTCGTCGACCTAAATCATTTGATTTGCATAAGGTCAGAGACCGCGAACCGCAAAGGACAAAGTTGCAATTCGTCGAGCCCACATCATCGACAGAAGCCCCGTCGATTTATCCTTTGTGAATCGATGTCGTTCACGTCCAATTACAGCGGTTTCAAGAGGTGAGTGGGGGAGCGTGTTTTGCAATTGATGGATTTGCAATCATTCATTTGTTTTCATTCTTACCTTCCTTCTTGCCGCCGCCGATTCGTCCCCGATTGAATTGCTCGTCACTTAGCTCATCCTCGGCGAAATGGCCGACTCTACTGGAGCCAGCAGCTGGGAAGAAGATAAGTCTGACAATGTAAACGAAAAGGCAAATCGAAGTCGCCGCGGTCAAATCATTGCCAGTTGCCAAGAGTTTATGGGGTGATTACTTTGCTCCAATGGCTGCACTATGCTCTGGTTACAACTTCATCCCCGACAACGAAAACGGAGGAGAAAAAGCTCTTAATTATGGTCTGGAATGGAGAATAGAGGAGAAGATTCCTCTGATCGCAGATGATTTCGTATGCCACTGATCATCAATCTGACGAGCGGCAGACTTATGCATCGGAACTCAGAACAGCCAACTCGTGCTTCAAACTCGACAAATGAATATGTCTGCAAATGAGATTACTAGCGGTGCTTGTGATTTATCAATTCCAACTCAAACGAAGACATCATCAAATACATATTAATTCAATCTTTGCAATGTACAAATTAGTCCAATAGAGAGACAGCCAGCTACTTCATTCAAGCAACCAAACTCCATTCAACAAACAACATTTATCCCGCACAAACTCAATCCACGAATCAACATTTCTGAACCATCACACAAAACTTCAGATCCTTCTATTTGGCCAATTTATTCCATCACAGTATCTTTACCTGAACCGCTGTCGTCTGACACAAATAATGCACATCAACAACCACTACAGCAATCAAATCAGCATCAAATACTTCATTCAAGAACACAATATGAACAATGCATCAAACTATTTACACTCTTGGATATTGAGTGTGACCACTCATAGTGATCGTGATTTTGTTTGGAGGTGTTGTACCGTGTTTCGAAGGAGGGATGATGCTCTGCTGTCACTGAATGCTGCTACTCCTGTTGATGTCAGTAAAGACAATGTAGAGGCTGATGGCATAGCACAAGAGCAAGGAATGAATTCACCTGTCTTTACTGTCATATGGAACGCAGTCATCACCTATGACCCAAGCCATCAACAATCCAACCAACATAGCTCCACGCGACTTGGCCTCGAATCCTTCTTCCTCTTCACCCGCCCCCTCTCTCTTTCCTCCCACCTCGAATCACGGCGACGCTTCGCCTCTCGTCATTTACAACAAATGATGAGACAAAAGCACAACAATAGCAATAGCGGTAAACGAAGTTGTGGTGGTTTTGGACAATCCAACTCCCGGTCCTCCATTACCAATTACAATTTGGGCATTGATGGAAGTAGAGTTGGAAGTGGGATGGGCATCTAGAGTCTTGGTCAAGAATTAGCCGTATGGGAGTTTGGAAATGATGGAATTTGATTTGGATCAGGCTGTGCTTGGACTTACTGATGAGAGGCATTGGGATGAGAGGAGGAGGGTATTGATTGAGCCCTCTTCTGATAAGGTGGAGGGTGATTTCACCTTACGTTATAGTGGTAATAATTTGCAGAATGATGGAGGTCAACCAACTGCAGTCAGGAGATCGTATGCAGACTTTTGCCGACTCAACGAAATACTGATTAAACAAAAACGACCGGGACACGGTCATCTGTGGAAGAATACTACCGCCCTTTCCACCGAGAGCAGCTCAATCCCACTACATTCAATATTCTGCCCCTCGACGAAAAGAGATGAGCGGACGAGCCGTTGCCGCGGTGAAATCGGGAGTTGGAATGATTACTTCTGTTGCGAAGCGTTCATGGGGTAATTACATCCAAGGGTATATCTTCATCGCCGACGACGAAAAAGAAGGAGAGTGAGGTTCATTGTTCTGGGAAGCAGGCTCTGAGTACTTCTTTTCTGCTGAATGCGGTGTTGATGGTGAGAGACCTTTTGGTAAACGAATCTGATCCAATTCATTCCGTTAACGTTTTTGCAACTTGATTCATTGAAATTCCATCAGGCAAGCCAACCAGGGCTAGAATGAATAAATACTAAATGATTACGCAAAGCAAAAGAAACACTGCAGGACCAATCCAGCTCA
>JALLAY010000006.1:0-31701 GCA_036939635.1 Cyclotella baltica | reverse complement strand
GAACATTTGTCAGAAAGTTTACATTGATGGAGAATGGTGGGTTTTATGTGTTCCCAGTTAGTTGCATTGTAGGACCGGTGTTAGTAATACCTGATATATTGGACGAAAACACCATCTCTGATGATAATTTCTTGGCGGTGCTACCAAGGCACAAGTGGGGTGGATTCTTCAAGTATCATGTTGACGATTATGTTTCAGTGGATGAAGAAGGTAAAGGTGTGGAAGAAGAGAATGATGTGGAGGATTTTCATGTGTCTGATGATTGGTAGATGTGTAGCAGTGATTATGTGTTCTTAATGTTTAGTTTGTTCATATCTTGTTCATTCACTAGGTTGCTATTTATCAATATATAGCTTGAGTGTCATGTTACAATTAGATTGTACGCAAATGTTGGGTTGAGTATGATGTTATTATGTTCTGGCACCATTACAAGGTGTATAGGTGGTTAAACAATACTTGTGTTGTTGCTACGCAATATGGAGCATGCAGGGTTATTTTGCCTATATGATGATGGATAAGACAACTGGGAGGCAAACATGTAACAGTCACTGTGTTTCAATTTTCACCTTGTAGGACATGACTTGCGGCTGCATTGCATGTAATGTTGATGCCTGGGTCATAATGCGCTTGCAAATACGTACCATATGTGTTGTGCAGTAGTTCGATGTGGGATGTGTGCGTTGTGCAAGTTTGTCGAACTCGACTTACATGACGAGGGCGTGTACATCACACCATGTATGACTAATGTAGGACTTATCTATGTACGAGTCACATGTTTTTGGGTTTACAGATGTGCTCCGTGGTCAAGAGAGTATCTTCAACCCCCAACGACATTGCCAACTCCTTCTTGTATTGTTCATATAGCTTTGGATGGAACCCCGTTTGGCCTTCATACGTATCAATGATGTCTGTCTTTGCCTTGAATTCTTTGTAAAACTCAGAGAGATATTCACCATCTTCTTGGTAGGCCCAGAACCACTTAAGTGCATGTTCAACTAGGGCAGCCATCCCCTGCTTCAGCTCATCATGCCTGTGCACAATCGATCTAATAAACTTGAGCAGGAGCTCCACCAGATCCTGAGCGTGGTTCTTCATCTCCTATGTGTTGCAGGCCTCTAGCCTCTCTTTCACGCTCGGATGGCAGTGTCTCATGATGAGTTGGTAGTAGGCCCTTGGCTCTGCATCCTGCCACACCCGTATCTTCTTGTGATACTCTTCATACTCTAGCTCCTACTTCTTGAGTTCTGTCATCTGTGCAGCGGTAGCTGGATCAGACAGATTCGACGGGTCACTGGGCTCCTTGATGGCCGGCACCTCTAACTTTTCGATCACCATCTGTGCCATGCTTCTCCTGACCTTGAAAGTAATCCCATCATACATCCCAGGAACCTTCTACACATCGTTGAATGCCGTCGTATCCTTTGCATCTCCTAGTACTTGAAAATAATACTTCTCCAGACCAGAGGTGGGAGCCTTAAACGTCTCGGTCTTCTTCTCCGCTCCAACCCGATTCTGACGGAACTGATACCTCAGCTTCCCCTCAACCTTCGGTTTTGGTTTCACTCCCCCCCATCATCAACAGGACAGAAGCCTCAATAAACCCAACAACCAAACAAACAACAACACTACGCTAATTTTATTTTAATATTATGTTGATAGGATAACAATACCGCCACCACGGCGCTCAAACACACCACCACGACGCTCAAACGAAACGAAGGAATAATTACCTGGAACTTAATAACTGTTTAACACCCAGATAATATTAAAATAATAATTACATCTATTCTATTCTCGGCCTCTCATGCGGCCATCAATTGTTCTATTGTTCTCTCTGGCTCTCACTATTCGCGCCAGAATCACTCCCATGTGGCGCTTTCTGACCTTCTGGTTATCCCCGTCAACCCTGTCAGATGACGTGTTCCACCAAATCACTTCATACTTCCTCTTCGTTATCTTTTGTTCTTTGCCCAACAATTCTCAGTTACGGTAACATAATCATCGACAGCTCGAACGTCTACACCAATAAGCGATGCGAGCTGACTCTTATTTTTACTACCTCTTTCAAGGCACTTGGATGGATTTGCATTGGTTCAGATTAGTTGCAGTGTGAGAGATTGCAGTGAATCAATCACTGATTTGCTGTTTAGTGTTTTGTTGAGATCAAGCTGCAATCTCATCTCAAAATCAGATGGGCCCAAAAGTTTTGGCACAACTGTAGTAGCGCTACCGGAAGACTTATTTTCGAATCCAATTTTGTTCACAAATTATTTAAGCGCCGATCTGGTTTAATGTGCGAAAGGGGCACAACACGTTCACACTTTAATAGACCGCTCCAGCAAATTTTGACAGCAGTACCATGTTTATGTGAACTGCGGATAAAAAACAACCGACAAAACGGCACAACCGGCAACGGCAAACCGCAGCGACATCCGCCCAACCTCTCACCATGGTATTGACACGTGGTCAAAGAATGAACAAACTATCCGACGCCAGAATCTCGTCAACAGGAGGAGCAGCAGCAGCAGCCGACGCCGACAATGATGGCGGTGAAACGAGCCATCCCGTGCTTTTAAAGATCGTGAACCCGAGCAAGAAAATCATTACGCAACCGCCAGACGTGACGGTTGTGGTAGGGAGTGGAGAAGATGAACGAGAATTTCAGTGCTACGGAGTGATTTTAGCAGCAGCATCGCCCGTGCTTGATGCTATGTTGAGTTCTGGGATGATTGAGAGCGATAATAGACGAATTTTATTTCCCGATAAAGATCCAGCCGATTTTAAGCTATTTATGGAATGCATTGACTCGTCCCGGGCTCTTCTCTCTCATAATCAGGATGGATATTTAGATTTGATGGATGACGAGGAAGACGATGTTATTTTGAATGAATCCAATGTTCGTTCTCTGACCCCCTTGTTTCACGAGCTTCAAATGAATGAATATTTGAAGAAATGCGACGCCATTCTTCGAGACAGTGATATTCCATTTTGGGACGAGAGCGTAGAAAACTCAGAAAGGATGGGACTTATCTCGTTTGCGGCCAAGTTTGATCTAGACGAAACCCTGAAATACGTCCAACAGCAGATTGAGACACGTCTCGAGCGCTTTTGTTGGGGGTGCGGTCATGAAAATGATTTCGACATTTCCACGGTCGAAGAGTTAATGGAGGTCTTTCGTCCGATGAAACTACGTGAAAGAACGCAAGTGACCAAGAAGCAGCGTCTTGATCGCGTTGATAAGGGCATTTATGAGGCGTTCAAGTGTGACAATCTTTGGGCTGCAATTAGCTCTTGTATCGAGGAAGACTTGTCTTTGATCCCTCTTAGCGAGGTTAACAGTGGCAAATCATTTTCTCGCATTGTTTATTTCGCCTTGCAGCGCTATCATAAAACAATGAAGTCAAAGCTCCATCGATTGGCTGCCAAGTTGATTGACCGAAGTGGGCCTTGTAATTTGATAATCAACAACGATTCCATGGATAATTACTACCGAGAAATCTCCATCTCCTCTGCCAATCAGAGAATTACACTGAAGCACATTCAACAAGCAATCGCCACAGCTGCGACCAGACTCGTACCATTTCATGCAGGTAATGGCATCTTATTATTTATTTATGCACTCATTATTCATCTAAACATTCTTCTGACCAGTTTGATTACCTTCTTTGCGTGTCTGCTAATTGTAGGATCAGGCAACTTCCGTCGTAGCTACGAACTGCGGGAAGATGAGAAGGTATTATGTGTTGCTTTTAGCCGTCGTCTCTCTAGTGACAATTGCCACACGCTGAGATTCAAAGGTTCCAGAAATCCATCGAAGAATTCCTCAGCAAATAGAGACCCTTTGGACAAAATACGATACAGCGAAACTGATCTCATTGTTGCAGTTGGAAGTGGCGAAGCAAAGAAAGAGTTTGAGTGCCATAAAGTGCTGCTGTCATTTGCGTCCAAGGTAGCAGAGTCCATGATTAGTACGGCATCAGGTCGTTTGAATCTTCCAGACATGAGCCCGGATGGATGGCAACTGTTCTACGCTTGCATTGACCCTCGCATCAACGGATGTAACTTGAATGAAGACAACGTCCAAACTCTTGTGCCATGGTTTGCCAAGTTCAAAATGCTCAAGCACTTGGAATTGTCGATTGGCATCATCCAAGCTTCGCATCTCAGCTGGGAGTACGGAACCCCTTCAATCAAGAGCATGCTAGACTTACTAAAATGTGTGACCAATCAAGGGCTCACAGAGATCCAGCTCAAAGCAGAGACCATAATCAGAGATTTTTTGGAGCATGACGAGGGCGGTGATCTACTCGATGACGACGACTTCAATGTGAAGACTGCGAGAGATCTTGTTTCTTTGTGTCTCCCACTCCAGAGAAACACGGCTCAAGATCAATTTTCATCCGCCAACTGCCCAATTATCTGGGAAGGTATCAGTTCATACATCGAAGAGAAATTGAAATCTCTTACTTTTTTGAGGGTTGATACAAGTGAATGTGAAATGTTCTCAAACTTGGTTTATCATTTGTTGTGCAGTGAAGCGAGTGAAAGGCAAGATGAAAGGCGTGGGTGGTAACTGCCTCAGTTCTGTTGGCCCTAATGGCATGGCAAATGGCAAGACACTCTATTTCCCGAGTTAAGATCTTGTTTCTGATATTGTCTGCAAAAGAACTCTGTTTTTGTTCACACGTTGATAGTACTATCAAAGTACTACTTATGTCTGAGGCTATCTATGAATTGAGAGCTCATCAAACTAATGTGTTTATTTCTGATATTATAACTATCCAATTAGAACATGAAATGACTGAATGTGTGCAGTGCATAAGTGTCTTACCCAATGATTCAAATTATTATTGTACTAAAATATTAGGCAATGATAATAGGTACATAGGAAGAATTACTCTGGTAAATATGCATGCCACCATGGCCGACCATGTAGGGAAAAGTCGAGAGTAATAACAGTTTACCCTGCATCACCATTCTCATACAAATAAACCGTAAGGCCACAGCTTTTCTCAACACGCATTGGCTGCCATTTGGGCAATGCAAAACCAACACAAAGTATTTTAACACCCTGCCTCAAATCACCACTGCGTTTCTGCATCAATGACCCAATTTTCACCATGGCATCTCTGAATAAATAAATAATGAATACATCCACTTTTGGAAAGAGTTGACAGTCACTTTCAACAAATTTAAACACGTCCTGTTTACGAATTTCAATTTTATGCACAAGTGCCTCTTTTTCTATGGATTTTTTGGCTATTTGGAGGCGTTGGTCGTCTACATCAATTCCAAGGCATTTGCATTTGGTAAGCTTTGTGGCAGTGATGAGCCAACGTCCGTCACCGCATCCCAAGTCCACCAAGAGAGATTCGGGACCGAGATTAAGGTAGGGAAGGAATAGAGTTATAATGTCATTGGGAGTAGGACTGATTGGTGCAGCAAGACTGGATGCAGCTGATTGTTGAGTGTGCTGTTGTTGTTGATGTGATGTTTGCATTTCAGCGAATTTTTGTTTTGAGTATTGTAATATTGCATTTTTCATGGCAACCTTTCTTGCTGCAAGTGTTTGTTGAGGTAAGTTGGACTGTTTGGATCTCGATGTGTCATCTGTTGGTTTTATTCTAAACTTTGCATGGGATGGAGACCAAATTTGAAATGGCGTGTTGGATATGAGTGCTAAATGATTGAATCAAAAGTACTTTCATGAAGCAAAACAATTTTCTGACTTACATTTTCATTCAAATCCGAATACCTTGTGCCCAAACAACTCTTGACACAATCAACAATATCCTGCAACTCTGCCAGAGCACCCGCACCAACATCACCACAAGCCAGTTTCTTAACAACCGGCTCCACCACAACAACAATCTCCTCATTTTCAGTTGTATTTCCAAAACCTTTAACAACATCCAACTGCCTCTTCGTCAAAACATGATCCCACATGGCAGTATTCATAGCAGGACATAAAACAACAGGCTTTCCATTACTGCCATTATTTCGTTGTCCATAGTCCCAAGCTCTAGCTATGCAGGATAACAAATCATCACACAGTCCGTTTGAAATTTTGGCCAATGTATGAGCCGAGAGGGGCGCAATGAGTAAGATGTCTGCCCATGTTCGGAGTTGAATGTGTAAGACTGGTGAGGAGAGGTTTTGGTAGTTGTTCCATTCTTCTGATGCGTCTATTAGAATGAACGCATTGAGTGTTAAACGTGCACATCTTTGACGTGAATGAATTATTGTATGGATAGAATCAACTTCTTACAATGAACAGCAATAGAACCATTCTTTACTCTCCAATCTCCATCCTCCTTCACAAAATCACTTTCTTTACAACCATTCACAACCGTCCAAAACTCACCCCAAGCTTCTCCATCATACCCCTCCGCCACCCCCTTCCAAAAATATTCCTCAACAGTTCTAGTCAAGACAACTTTTACATGAGCCTTGAGTTGTTGGGATAGTAAAAGAGCAAGACGTGGGCCTTTGACTGCCGCGATGGAACCGGTGATGCCTAGGAGGATGTGGGGTCGTTTGTTTGTGTTCATTTTGTTACGACCGCTCTATTAGAGATTATAGCGCAGCGTGAATTCGAGTTGATTGGCTAATATCTCGAGTGGATGGAGAGGAAGACTGGCAAACTGTTGCGAGATGGCGTTGGCGGCGGTTCATTTGATGGTTTCAGTTTCATCGTGTGAGTGCAGTGGCGTTGGCGTGGGTGAAGCATGAAGCATGGGTGCATGGTCGTTGATACAGTCGGTGCGATGTTTTGGGACAAAAATGGCGGGAATCTGCGCCAGTTTTGTGAGACGATGAAAAATTTCCGAGAATCTAATTAAAATTTAATCACTCTCGCAAACTTCGAGCACGATTTTCCTTAGTACGCACGCAAAGCTCATAATATATTTACGGGAATATCATGCCTCCTCTGATAAGTCTCGCGAATTAATGACCAAAATTTCAATGCGAAAATGCTTCTCGCACAATGTTCAAGACGCCACACAGCAACAAGAGTAAATGAATTCAACGCACCCACAATGACAGCCGACGCCTCTCCATGCTCCTCATTCATCACCGAAGCAACCAGCCAAGACGAAGGAGTATTCATAGACGTGGACGCTGCAAATTCGATAAAAATGAACGACTACAAACTCGAAGACGTTGAAATATCCGACCAAGAAGACGACGAAAGCACATCCGCCTCAAAAACAAACGCCACTGTAATGGACTGGGATCAAAGAACCAAAGACTTTGGTAATACAGATCCTGACTCCTTCTCTGAAAACACTGTAAATCCACGAACTAAATCAATCGAAATGGTATCCACACCCGTAACAGCTACCAACAGCAACGAACACGAAGAGACCCCCAAACTCCGCTACTACACAACCCAACCCAAACTAAAGTCCCACAACCTCTCACTCCTCCAAACTCTACGTGAATACCGTCACAATCGATGCATCATGACACCTCTATCGACGTTAGTCCTACTAGCTATACTGCTCTCCTCTCTAATCTCTCTCCTATTCATGATTCCACAATTTATAATTGGACTGTTATTAGGGCCTCTATTAAAAAGACAATTCTGGCTAGTCGAATTCCTCTACCGTCACGACATTGCCAAATGGGGTCATGTCAAACTAATGGAGAAAATGGGCAAGTCCCACGGGGTAAAACAGGGAAAATCAAGAGGATCAATCGGGGGCACAGTGCCCAAGGATGCAAGGAAGAAACTAAAACATTTGGGAATGATGGGGCATTCTGATACCATTTCTCAGAGGATAACTGTGGTTCCTGGACGGGTTTATATACATCCCATTCCGCAGTTTGTGGATAATTTATGTTATCTTATTGTTTGTTTGCCTAATAATGTGGATGAGGTTGAGTTACCAATTGTGGGGATATTAATCGACGTAGGTGAGGCTCGAAGGACTTTGGCTTATGTGGAATGCATTTATGAACATTATTACGAGGAAATGTATGCTAGGTGTGATTATTATAGGAATAGCGGAGAAGAAAAGGGGAATGTGAATACGTCTGGGATGGGGATTGAAATTCACGCTATTTTGAGTACTCATAGGCATCATGATCATACTGCGGGTTTGGGGGAGTTGATCAAGTGTTTGGAGCAGGCTAGGTGTAGATTGTCTAAATGTGTCTATGTCAGTGGTAATGGGGATGATGCCAAGGACAAAGCGGATGAAGTTTATAATGTCTCACCTGCCAAAGTTGCCGTTGTGGGAGGAGCAGTGGAATCCGTACCGCATTGCAATTTGTTTGTCAAAAATGGGTGTTTTATACCACTGCCGTGTGTCACCATTGACGTCAATGGGACAAAAGTTGCAAATGACATGAATTCAGTTGTTTGTATTGAATGCATATCGGTTCCATCTCATACACGTGGAAGCATCGTGTATGCCCTTCGCAATCATCCGGCCGGTGGATCACAAGCTCGTTCGCTTCAGGGAACGATTGCCGACTCCCATTTGTTTACGGGGGATGCAATCTTTTCTGGAGATTCTGGTGTGCCATTTGAAGCTGATTTGGAGTATAAGCGGGATAATTTTATCAAGAGTCCGAATAATTTGAAGAAGAAGAATGGATCTAGTAGTTTTAGACCGGGAGCGGGGATTTTGTCGACGGAGAGGTGTTTTAATGAGGTTCTTGTTAGGGCTACTAATTTTGGTAGATGTGAGGAGGAGCAGGGTGTTGTAGTGAAGGAGTTGCAGTCGAGAACTTTGCTTTATCCAGGTCATGAATGTGAGTTTGATATCAATATTAATTTTATATGCATAAAAGAAAAATGGAGCATTTTATGGCTAATGTCTTTCATTGCAACACAACAGACACTACAGATTTGGTGATTAGGCAGTTAGACCCAAAGTCTTCACCAAGCGAAGGTCACTGGACTCGATTGCCGCCATCCACCTTCTTCGAAACAGCATCACATTACTTAGTCTCTGCTCACAAACGAGCATTGCCACAGGGACAAAAACTGCTTACTCTCCCTACCCCTTTAGATAGAGAATTAATTGTGAATAGAAACTTTCGCAGTCTAAAAAGGAGAGGAGAGCATGTACTCAATGCCTTGAGGCTTTGGCATGAGTTTGGTGCAAAGAATCCAATTCCCAGGTTTGAAATGGATGCAATTCAACACACGACGACACAAAGGCGTAAAAGCACATCTCCCTTTCGAACAGTTTATGCACAAGACTTGGATACAATAGTTACAGATCTTAGACTGGGTAAGCTGACACCATCATCCGCTGCGGATAGGATTGAACTCATACAAACTCGTATTGATGAAAAATTGATTGGGCGCAGGCCGATTCCCAATCATTTGCCTTGTCATAAGAATGTATATCAGGGTGTAGTAGCGTTGGCAATTCTTGGCTCACCACCAACTGGAGTGACAGTATCTGATGCACAAATTATGGATATTGCTGCTCCTGTAGACTCAAATGATTTTATTTTGATTAGCAAGAGCAGAGTAAGTCATTTTGTGGGTTCATGTTTGTAATTGCCACATTCCTCACCACTAACTATGCATTTTTGTTCTTGACAAACCATGTTGACTTGCAGTTGATTTCGTCATTGAGTTCTCTTGGGCTCATTTCATCAAATGAACCTGTTCGAATCCAGGACATGATCAAACTACTTTGGAAAGAAGCAAATGAGCCAAGTGCAAAAGCTGATAAGGCGAATGACGAAAATGATTCTGATTTCATTGAACTGGGTCTGCTTAAATTAGCCTTGTTTGGTGTTGCTTTCAATCAACCATCTTGTGCTTCAAAGTATTGCCTTCCATGCGGTAACTCAAAATCGGTATATAGTGAAAATTCATGGGTAACAACTAGCAAGATGAAACGGACGAGTGGTGAATTAGTCAAGCATGATGCTGAGAGGTGCCCAGTTTGCCAAAATGAGTTGGAACCCTGCCCGCACTTTAAGTGAGCAGCAACAGATGCAAAAACAAGTGATTAAACCAAAAGCTAAATGCATACCAGACTCTTAAATAGTTAGATGAGTTGTTCAATTCCGCACTACCTTTGCCTAGTAAAAATGGACATTTTTCAAAATGTTTTTGGATAAGATATCTAATTATTACCATGTGTGAAAGTACAGAGCAAGGGTTATCCAATAACATGTCTTTTGCTATAGTTTGTTGGGTAGAAGGNAAGATCTGAACCGAACCAGAACTCCGGTTGTTGGCAAGAATGAAAGGATTACTTGGGAATCATATGCACTGTATCTGATGAATTAATTTTGCTGTTGTAAGCCAGGTGGACCTATCCTGCTACCATAAATTTGTGTTTTATCTGTTTGCACTATTTTCCACGATGATGAACCGCCGAGGAGCATCATTTGTCTACACAAAAATTGATGTGAGGCATTTTGTTTTTGCTGGATAGTTCTTTTGAAGGCTCTGACCTGGGATAATTCCTTTTTTGACAAATCTAGGTAATCAAAAGGATTTAGTAAAAGGCGCTTGTTCTGTTGAGAACCGTTCTCTGGGGTTAGCCCATGAGACATGCTTTGCAGTTGATAGTTGGGCTATAAAGATATGAGTAGTCCCAGCACTTCAGCTCCCTGCATTGTCTTCGGCCCTCCGTCTCACTTACTGCCAGATGGCATAGCAATATTAGGTTGCGGGAAGGGGCTAGCCTACCACTGAAATGAGGGGTCAAGATTATAGAGTTGGCATCCATATATTTCTGTCCTCCAAGACCTACAAAAAGAATGAAGATAGAAGTTCTATCTGCTAATGTGATGCAAAAAATCATTGATCTCAGAAAACAAAATCTCAAGCATGATCTGGATGATGTTGATCAAAGAGTAAATCATAGAACTGAAGCTTTCTGGAAGAAAGACATCAAGGATTGTCAGTTGATTAAAATTAAAGATTTCTTTGAACAGAAATATCTAGAAGAGCCAGATCCCCATGTGCAGATATCCGATGAAATGGCAGAAAAAGAGTTGTTGAAAACAGTCAAAATCTCTTATGAGAAAAAGAAAAATGGAAAGAATGCTGTGAGCGGTTCCGTCTGTACTGTCTGCACCCCTTCCCTCGGTCTGGGCCCAAGCATTTCTGTATCTCCTTCTTTGACAGACAGCAGCATCCTCTTTGTATTCTCCCAATCAAGACAAATTAAGGCAGCTACCATAAACACCAGTATAAGCAGCACCGGTAAATAAGCAACACCATTTAAGCACGAATGACCGGTATAAGTCTTGACGTGCTGAAACAATTATAGGAAACCAATATATGATTAGAAAGCTCTTTTCAAGGGCTGTGCAATTGTATTTTGTCATTTAATAAAAAATAGTTAGTAACGACACGAAATAAAGACACCCTCTTGGGCGTATGAGTCGAAACCACCTTTTCGATAGATATCTTATATTAATTCCTAATAAAACAAAAAGTATCTTTTGACATTTCCCGCTGCTTATACACCACAGTCTACGGTAGAGGGTTGCTAATTTTTACAACTACTATAAGATGTAAGTAATCGTTAATTATTATGACTACTTTAAATGAGGTACTTAATATCCCCCAGTTGTTTGAAAGTGCACTATATTGGCACGTATTCTGTAGAATCCTTGTAGCCACGGTATGTTGTCCGAAACGGTGCCGGACTGGCACTGTTATGTAAATTACACGTCTGGTATGATTGGGTGTAGATACAACCTACAAATTACTTTATCTCTGGAGAGAGGTCAGATTCAACAAATGACAATAACACATAGAACTATTGATAAAAAATGCCAATCTGGTTAATTGTTACAGCCCTACTCATGATTACGGAACATTCTTTGTATTTCTTGGTGTGAATTTTGAATTTGTTTCTTGAACGTTGTTCATGAATATGTATCTTCAGATGATTTTCTAAAGATAGTGATATCAAATTATATTTCACGTTTGTGCCGACGACCATCTTCATAGGAATCAAATAAATTTAGTGATGTGTTCAGACGCTTTGCACGACCAGGTCAGTTGATTTTGATCCCGACCATCTGTCGTCAGTTGGTTGATGTCAGCACGCTATTTGTAAATTGTAAGTGTTTGTGTCACTCTGGGCACCTGTCACGACTAAGATCAACTGGCTGATCGCCCCAAAACCAACAACAAAAAGCTATGAAATGATTTTGAAAACAAAATGACCATGAGAAGTTTTGAGTATGGGTTTATATCCAAAAACCCAACCCAAATGATTTTGATTGACCTAGTTACACCTGAAACCCAACCCGATTGATATGGATGCTAAACAACAATCCCAAAATCCAACCCAATACTTCAAGCTAGTAAAAATAGAAACCCAAGACCTACCCGATAGATGTCAAAAAGTGTTTGGGTGCAAAACCCTGAGAGGGAAGCAAAAGAGAGTGAGCGAAGGAACACCCAGATTTTTCAGAGTTCCTAAATAGGGATAACTAATATTGGATCAATATAGATTTTTTAAGAAAAATATAATAAGTTTAACTTCCACTTGCAATCGGTAATTTTATGGAGCAATGACCCAGCCAAGTGTGATAATATTATGATGACTGCACAAGCAACTATGGTACCTTTAAGATAATACTTCAGCTCAAGATACAATTATTGCACGGATTGATACACGATATTTATAGCACTATGCTGCTATGTACCTACGTAATTTCCAGTGGTTGAGGTGAGGGGTATCCAGCAATCGGACAACTCAACCAGTATTAGTTCCTTAAAAACTATCCAACATTGCAGGAAAAAGGAACATTTCTTACCTATTAACATAACCACGAAAAATTTTGTAGGTAGTGCGATAATTGTACCCCCTTAAAAATCAATTTTTCATTGAAGTAAGGTCATGAGAAGGATTGAATGAATGCTCTAAACTACTTCTTTGCTAAAGAATGCGACAAGGGGTCATGCCCCTTTTGCACTCTTCCCCAGATCACTGCCTGTCCTTTGAAACATCGATCGATCCCACACTGAAAAAGGTTGCAAGTTGCAAGTAGTGGAAAAAACTACACAGAACAAGTCGTAAAGTACATAAAGAGAGTACAAAAAGAATTCGACCTAGCCTAGATGACACATAAAGAACAGAAAGAAGACACAAAATCAGTTAGTTATTGTCCATTGCGTAAATAAAATACACTTTGCATGATTTAGATACTAATGTCATTTGTGGATTGAAAAACTTGCCCAAATCGATCGTGTAGATGCTCGTCCATTGCATAAAAAATCTGCTGACTCATTTACAACTTCAGATCATCTGGCATTGCTTTCTGAGTGAGAGTACATGGTGGGACTTCAAAGCATCAAATATGTCTGAATCTAAAATGGTAGAGAGATTCCGAAAAGTCCCGATTAACTCGACCAAATACTGTCTTCTTACTGATGGAATCTTTTAGGTTGAATGGTAAATTTCAAGGTATCTTAATGATGGTGTTGTCGTTAGAAGATTGATTCCACTTGAAGTATAATAAGATTGAGGTTTTCAGATGAGATTGATTGTTTGGGGGTAGGGTTATGAAGTAGAAAAAAGTGTAGTCCTAGATCATCTGGCCACACTCCACTCCAACCTGGATGGGCGTCTGCAAAATCCTACCCCTGGAGTGAACGCTAAAGTGTGATTTGCGGGTAGGAAATTGTCGAAGTGTCAAAAATCTTTATGCAATGGACAATGCCTTAAGGGAAAAAAGAAAGATCACTTGCATCCTTTTACTCTGGAATTTGGTGGAGCAAAATGAGAAGCTCGGCCAAAATGAGTTCATCTTTCACCACATGTATTTGCTAGCCGTTGCCGCTTGTCGCCATTGCCACTGAACAATGGCAGATAATGGACAATGGCAATCATTGTCTTCAACCTCTTGAAAGAGATGGGAGAAGAAGACAACGGTGGTCACTGCAGCCACAATGTATTGCCAAACCAAACCGCCACCTCTCAACAATCGTGAGTTGAGGATTGTGGGTTGTGGTGGATTCGGATTGGGAGAGGGGCGATTCTTACACACAGCTATCGCTGGTGCTCCCTTTATTCATTAAATTTATCCACATGGGAAAGGGGACAACGATAGCCGTAGACGTCATCATTGTACCTGCCTCAATTTAAATTAATTGTAGTTGCATTTAACTGATAAAAATCATTTTAAATTGCGGGGCTGATCAATCTCTACATAGCGCACTTGCCATTGTGATCGCACCACACATCTCAGTAGAGGAGGGAGGCATAGGTTGTTGACAATGGTCATGACGACAAGGCAGGAAGAAACAAACCGTCGCATTGGCAATGACCTACAAAACAATATTTTTGGGGGTGGGGGAGTTGGAAGGGAGAAAAGAGCTGATTCGAATGGGGGAGAACTATCACCCTAGCCTTCCTCCTTCTACGTGCCGACCGAAATGATTCCGAGTCTGACCAAAAATCATTATAGATGGGGGGCCCGTATGATTAGTGATTGTGCAGGATGAGACACTTCTGATGATTCATTAAAAAAATAACAATTCAAATCAATTAATTGAAATTAATTTAATCGCTATACCACTTGTTTGAGATGTCTTTCTCCAAAGGCCTAATCTTCATCCTGTCTACCTTACAGAGAGGGGGGAAGCTGATAAGCCTTAGTCTATATGTCCCATGCCTTTCAAGATAAAGAAAGGAAATGGATGATGGCCATGGAAGCAGCGCTGTAGGTACTAGAGTCACGGCTCCCAGCCGTCCATCAACATAGCAATCTCTTATTCATTGCACTGACTATTATGAAATAAGAGATGACAACGATGGCCTTGGTAATATTATTATAACAGCGGCATCAGTGTCGCTTATAGTTATAGTTGCTTGGCACTTGCTTGGCAGTGATTGATTTGGCCGAGCTTCTAAGTTTCCTCCACGAAATCGCAGAGCTTTTAATTATGGGAGGCAGTCCTTCACATTCATACTAATCCCTCTCCAGATGTGTCGTTCTTAAATGCTCCTTTTTCAGGTCAATCAATGAGCCCCCCGTAAACGCCTGTTTCAGTGTGATCGACCTGTTGGTTTTTGGTAGGCAAATGATTTTATAGATGGTTTGGTTTTATTGCCCACATTTTACTAAAAATATGGATTTGCATTCGAAGTCAAACGTACTGTTCTGTGCCGAACCGCCGAACCATAAACCATTTTTCGACGATGGACGAACTCAATCTCAACGATAACACCCCCCACAAAACCAACTCCCCCACCACAACCGACATCACACCCCTCTCCTCCCAACGTACCTCCACTCGCTCTTCCCCTGCCAACCTCCCACCGTCCGCAGCACCGCAACTGGTGTCACGTCCCCCCCTCAACCCATACCTCAAACTAACCGTCATTCGTTCACCCAACGACGTGATTTATTGCGACGATCCTGAACGACCAGGTAAGAAGCGTAAATTAGTAGTTGGAACTCTGTCTGCTCCTACCACGCAGCGAGATGTCACGCAGACAAAGGGGGATAAAAAGACGGAAAACAAACGAGACATTCCGGTGCCTACTATCACCAATGTGAAATCGTATGCACGTGATGTGTCCAATGATTACGAGGTGCCGAGTCATTACATTCGTTTCAGTCATCCTACGTATGAAGAGGTGGAGGATGGGATTGAGTACAATGTCGATTTAGAAGATGAAGAGTGGTGGATGGCAGATGAGGAGTTTGGTCCAAATTCAAAGGCAAAGATTGTTTGGGACGGCCACGATGCTTCGTCAGAAAATGTTGACGCTTCAAATGACGATGAGTTGAAGAAGCTATCAGTGGAAGACGTGATTGCACAAAATCCCAAATATTTCATGTCCATTCATTCAACAAATTGGCTCATTCAAAAGCACAGACCTCGTCTGCCTCTACACTTATTCGAACAAATGATGGATGTACTCGAAAAGACAACCGGATTTGAAACCATTATTACCATTCCCCAAGCAAAAAAGATATTAGTCCAAAAAATACCAACACTAACAGAACTATTCGACAACAAACCCCCAATCATTCAACAAATACGCCAATCCGGCATCTCAATAACCAAAAACCCAACATCACCGCTACCATCCTTCGCCGCACCAATAACCCTCTCCACCGCAATAACCAAAGTATACACCCACTGGCTAAACAAACGATGTCGTCTCAAAAAACCTCTATTGCGTAGATTCTGGCCCCCCACCTCCCTCTCGGACATTCATCCCCACAGCGTTTTTCGTCCTAGAGAAAAGGAAAAGCGTAAACTACGTAAAAAGCGGGTGAATGACATCGAGTCGTATCGTAAGTTAAAATCACTAAAGGAGGACTTTGAAAGATTAAAAACACTGAGTGAGTTAGTAGTTCGGAGAGATGGAGTGATGAATTTTATGATGGATGTTTCTCATGAGTATTATTTGGGTCGATGGAGGGAATGGGTTGATACCTCAGAGGGGCAGAGTTGTACCATTGTTCCGGTGTTGACTAAAAGTATTGCCGAGAGGGTATTGGAAATACCGCAAGTGTTTGACGATGGACCGATTGTTGGTAAAGTATCCAAGAAGAAGAGGAAACGGTCTAGTTTAAGTGTTTTGGAATCTCATGTTGCTTCTGCACCGGTGGCCGCTCCACCTGCCACTGAAGAACAAAAGGGAAATGTGGTGGTTGCTGGTCACGATGGGGGTTTGCCGGCCCCTTCGTTTCTTGATCCATTGGAGACAAGGAGATTGTGTTTTGCTGATTGGGATGATGGTGTGCCTTTTGTTCCGTATTGTGAGAATGGGAAGGAGGTGACTACAAGTAGGTTTCAGCATAGGTGAGTTGTTGGTTGATTTATAGATGCTGATATTTTATTTACCAGACTACTACTACTACTACTACTACTACTACTACTGGCTGATTAATTTACCATTCATTCCTTTTCCTATCTACAACTCTTGGAGCAAGAGTAGGTAGAGGAGGCAGAATAATGATAGACCGCATCCTCTACCACTCCAATGCCCCAAAAGTCATCACCTACGGATCCGGTACATCCACCTGGGGCTATCATACCTCAACTCTCGGCGCAGACGGGCAAATTTTCAACAACACCGAAGGCGCACCTCCCAATGACGTCAAGAACAATACCAATGATGCACCACGGGCGCCTCCTCCGGAATCCATTTCGGATTTGTTACCTCCCTCATTGGGTGATCGGGTTGCCTTATCACGGAGGATTGAAGAAAAATGTGTTATGGGGATGATGGAGGATGCCGAGGAGGAGACTCCAAAGGTGCCGGTGGTTGGTTTGGGTAATGATGTGGATGAGGTGTTGGTTCCTTTGGATGATTTTTTGGATGCTCCTACTGGTTTTTATGGGGAAGAGCGTTATGTGATTGGTCCTTTGTGATACAATGATTTCTTGTGCTGATGTGTCTGGTCTTTAATACAACAACTTAGAAAATTAGGCAATTATATACATCTACCTAGACTCTGTTTAACCATCATACTGGGATCTTCATACACTGGGTGTCTTGACATTCAGCCCAGCAGCCTGAGCTACGATACACAAGAGAGATTGAACTGTCCAACCATCAATAATAAGTTGTTGTTACAGATATGATTACATTAATTCAATGATGCGTCGGTAGCAATGTTTCTCAATAGAGACATATACTACATACACTACACAGACATTGATAATACCACGATCTGGCCTAATTCCTGATGAAATAGATCAACGAACCCACTTCTCTTCAACAATGTCAGAATGAATAAAATGCAACTACAATTTTAATTGCTGTAAAGTTTTTAATTAGTGATTAATTTCAAGCCATAGAACAATTAACTCTAGATATGAAACGAGCTTGAAAACTTGCAAACCTTATTTTATTGCTTGCCCCATGCTGTAAAGAAGATGAAAAAATAACATCTACCTTTCTACTCTTTGAAATCCACTTTAAAAAGTCGCACCTAACAAAATAACACAGGACCCAGGGCACTTGTGCTGCAACTGTTCTTTTTCATATCATTGGTTTTCAGTTCATTCTTTTTTTATTCTTTGGGACGCTTGTGGAGAGTGATGTGATTCCCCTTGACAGTTTAAAGAATATATAATAGAGGTATTCATTAATCAATTCCAATAGCAAATCAATTCCATACTAGCTTTGCCTAGTAAAAATGGCCATTTTTCAAAATGCTTTTTGGATAAAATAATTATTACTATGTGAAAGTACAGAGCAAGGGCTATCCAATAACATGTCTTATGCTATAGTTTGTTGGGTAGAAGGTGCTGTTGTCAAGCAAGGTATGTTGTCTTGCTTTTACCATAAAAATTGCACTGTTGATGATAGCTGAAAAAATGCAATATATCTTCATGTAAGGATGGAACCTGGCTATGTATGATGGGTCATAGGATAGCCCAGAGAATGTAGCTACCATATATAGTTGAAAAACCAGGCAAAATGGACCACTAGAAGGCATTGAATTAAACAGAAATGGTTGCATCGAAGACACAGGTAATTTTCGAGGGGTACTATATCTATATCTCCACACCCGGACCTCCGACAGAAAATCCGAAACTCATTACATGTAGAGGACGATAAACCTGTTCAATAGTGCTATGGAGACTATTTCTGAAACTAAAAAGTAAAGACACTAAAGCTGTCTAGGCTTAGCTTGGAATTGGATAGGGAATGCCTCTAAGGATATACTGATTACAAGGTGCCAAAGCTGTTAGTGCATTGAATATTATCATCTACTTTTCATACTGTTAACTTGAGAGGAAATTTTTCATTTTGACAGTGAACCATTCTACCGTCCATACGTGCGTTTCATCCAACCAAAAATTGTCCTCCGTACGTTCGACTTTGAACGCACGCAAAGGCTGTGATATCTTATGACAAGTAGACATTCGAAGTCGAATGATTGCCTTCTTGCGAGAGTATTTTTTTCCAGAGGACAATTTTCACGCCTAGTAGCTTGTGCAAGTCTCCTAGCAATTCAATAGTGTGTTTTCTAAGTGTGTGTCACAGTGCTTTGCAATGATACCTGGTATTTGGAAGATTTGGACATGCCTGTAAGCTTTGTCTTGCATTATGAGTTATTAGAAAAGTAAATGCAGCCAAGATACAACCCCAGTTAATTAGGTGGGTGGACATCATAGATGAAATAAAGCATTGTCAATGTTTAGCTATCTTTCATCCTCCTCCACAAGTTGCCTCGTTGGTAAAACGTATCTGTTGTTTCATCAAGGAATCATCCCCACTTTGGCAATCTATCACAGTTTGCATTCCCCCCTATTCCATGCATGTTCATTTTCTTTTGATCTTTATCAAGATTCTGCTTGGTTGTCAAATAATGCTTTGCTTATAACAATTAAGTATCATCTGTTGCACAGCAGGGTTTTACTACTTCAATTGGTTTCGTTTGAATAATAGTCGTATCTTCCGAGCCAACTATGTGATTATTTTGGCTTGAGTGCCATTGAAAAGCTCTTGTTCTTGATATTTTGAAACAGCCCTCTTTCTTTTGATTAGTGTAACAAGTCCTTATGCAGGCTTAATTTTTGGTCATCATTTATAGATGAAATTTCAGAGCATTCAAGCTATCCATTATAAGATCATATTGTTGATTTGTTAGTAGTGGTTGTTGTTCCTGCATTGATGTTCATACTGCTGTTGGTACTACAGGCGGAATGTTCGTTCATCAGTGTGTCACCTAATAATATGTTTCAGGTTGACTGTTCCTCTAAATGTTGCTTTTGTCTCTAGTTATTGTTCTCTATATACTCTTTCATTTGAGCCATGTTCAGTCGGAGCCATTATTTTTTGTTACACCCAATACTTACAGTCATAATCTCATTTGTAGTCATTGCTTCCCATTGTAATTTTTCAGTCCTACCGGATGACAGTATGACTGATCCAATTTTTGGAGAATAGATAAGAAATGCAGGCATACAATTTTTACTTCCAATGAATCATATAGATATAGCCATGATCAGGCCAAAACACCCCTCAGAGTTAACAGTGAACTCGTGAAGAAATTTTAATTTGCACTCTATCTATCAACTGTCATGCAGAAAAAATGACATAAAGCAGATAATATGCAGCTGCAGGGAAAAGGTTCCTACTTTTAGGGAGGGCTTTTGTGCAGAAGTAGGCGATAAAACTAATTATGCTCTCTAAATTGCAAGTTTTAATTGTATCAGCTATTTCTATCTCCATTGTTGAAATCATGCTAAATAGGAGAAAATAATGCACAGGGGAAAGACAAGATATGAAATCTAGGCAGGTAAGATTGAACAAATTCAGGTAGGAGCAAATTGATCTTATCAAGAGGTAAATCAATTGGCAAGATTGCTTTGCAGGAAATAATGTCTTGATCAATTAAATTTGGTCAATTAATAAAATTCTGTAGCTGGAAACAAGATTTGTTTTTATGTATTTCACCATTCATTTTGATGATTTTGAATACGTTATGAACAGTCATTCGGCTACTGGTACTCTGAGGGTTCAAGGGATCAGACAGGATCTACTTCCAGTCTGTGGTGTTGGAATTCTAATCCCATGAATCCAGAATGATAATCACATGAAATTGAAGGTATTCTAATTCCTAACAATCTTTATGTCACCCACCTTCAACAACTGCTTTTCTCTTCACAACACTGGCATGTATTCCGCCCATGATCAAATGCTCAATTAACCTTCAATAGCCTAAGTGGCTGACATACAGAATGGATGCTCCTCATGTGGAAAGGCTTCACTAAGACAGTCCGCATCATGAATCGAATCCCAACTTCCATGACAACTTCGGTTAGATGAGCTCTCAGAATATTCAAGGGCTGAAAACGTATCAATGAAACTGTTCATAGGTTTCACCAAGACATCCTGTATCATGCGGTTAGAACTCTCAAAAGATTCAATTTGAGAAAACTTATTGATCAAACTGGTTTTCTAATCAATACCACTTCTGCTTCTGTCAGTCCTTGTCATTTGCTTTCAAACAAAAGGTCAAAATCTCAGTCTCTGATGGATTCAAGCATAATATCTACCAAATCAATCCCTGATGATCATTCCAACAAAGCTGGCTATCATCAAAGTCTCAGGGAAAATGATACACACTCCAGCAGCTATTTTTCTTGTTCCAATGACAACAATGACAATGAACCTAGCCACATCAGCAACAACTATGATGACATGTCCAGCTACAATAATGATGTTAGTCTTTACAACTAGATACGATGTATTCTCAATAAGATTTCAATCCAAGACTTCATGTAACTTTCCCCATCGGTCTTCATCCGCATGATCATAGATATGACCACTACCGTCAATAGTTTATTCAGTTGTCCATCATGTGCAAACAAGAGCGACACTCTTCTCTGCACTTCCCGAATATATCTCCATGTCAACACCACACAATTCGCTCTTATTACATCTACTTCTCAGATTGGAATTGGTCCATGCATCCAAAACGAGGGAGCTTTTTGACAAGCTTGACATCATCTACAGTAAACATGTGATGGTTAATCTTTTCAGCAACAACAATAACTCCTCCAAACATTATGCAGTCTTTCATCAGCTGAGATATCTCATCTGATTTGGGTGTCTGTTATTAGGTTCAAACCATATATTTTACCAGATATATGTGGCTAATCAAAAGTAGGTGGATCCCGACCAAACACAAATTCTGGCACAGTAAAGGGATTTTTGTCAATGTGTTGGCAGTTGAGCTTGTAAACTAATTAACAGTAGGCAATTATCACTTTGAAATTGTTACCAATTTTTGTAGGATGATATGCTCAGTTAGACTTAAAATTTGATATTTCTTTGATTGCCCATTCCTCAAAAGTAATAATATTACTTGCAGAGATGCTAAAATAAGAAACCAATAGGAATGGGATATGAATATCATTGCTAGGGCCTTTTACATGAACTGGAGAGGGAAACAGGATGGTGACAAGCCAATATTATGTTTGATGTAATCAATGCTATCTATGTGGTACACATCAAATTGTTACTTTTATATTAGTTAATTAAGAAAAAATGGATCTCAGTTTAGTGACAAGCCATTTCGTACATATTCTTCATTTGAACGGGACAGGAACACAGATTAGCAATGGCAAAGTGACAGTCAACAAATGTGGCTGATGCCAGAGAGATTCAGTCCAGTCAATGTGCCTCCAATGTAAATAGTCTAATTACAGTAAGACCTCACGAGGACTAACAATTTTTCCTTCCATCTGTAGACTATTAGTCTGCCTAATGACAGCTCCAGCTCTACTTCTGGAACGTGATCGTGGGCTCAAACTTGGTGCACGCTTGATGTTGCCATGACTCGCTGATCGCCGAAGAGTATTAGGGGGTTGTTTTGTGCCTGGTTTAGCACCTTGTTTAACAGACTTCTTAGCTCTGAATTCTGGTGCTTTAGCTTGTTTGATCAAAAGGTCATCACTGAATGGCTCCATAATTGCGCTGTATGCAGCCTGGGAGAAGGATTCAATATTGGGCCCTAGAACATCAACTGTTGCACATTTTAGACTCTCTGTAGCATGGCCACGCAGCTTATCAAACCTATTCTTGGCCTTAGAAAACCTTGCCTTGTTAAGCTCTTGTTGAAGCTCTCGCTTGCTCTCTTTAGTGGATTGATTCACCGACTCAATTCGAAGGGTCAGCTCATTCTCCATGTTTTCTTTCTTCTGATGCAAAGTCTCGATTGATTCTTCCATATCTTTGACTATCTCCTGAACTTCCTGTTGCTCAGATGTTATTTCTGCCTGTAGGGTTTCACTTCTTGTTACTAACCGATCCATGGTTTTCTCGTGCTCTTCTTCCATCCGTTTGATTTCATCCTTCTTCTCCTTTACTTCAGCTTTCATTTTCTTTTCAGCCGCCTCCTTATACTCCTCAAGTTCACTCAACACCGTTCGAGTCATGTCCTTGGTTTCAGTTGTTTCCTTTGCTGCTTGTTCAATTGCACTATTCAGTTTGCCCTTCTCCTTTTCCAGTGCCTCCATTTTGGCCTCGTATTCCTCTCTCAAGGATCTGACTTCTAACTCTTCTTTCCTAGCCTTTTCCTCAAGCCCATTCAGTATTTCCGCTGTGTTCTCCTTAACTTCCTCTGTTTCTTGCTCCGCCTTCCTCGCGGCTGCTTCCAACTTTACCTTCTCCTCATTCAATATCTGCAAACGACTTTGATGCAATTCTTTGACCAGCTTTATATCATCCTGTACACTGGCCTTGTGCTTCTCAAGATCCCTCATTACATTCTGTGACAATTCATTCATCTCGGATGTTTCTCTGGCAGCCTGATCAATGGCAAGTTTCATTTCCTTCTTCTCTGCCTCCATCAGTTTCATTTTTTCTGCATACTCCTTCTTGATCAGCGCAAGCTCGGTCTCTTCCTTCTCTGCCTTGTACCTAGCCTCCGCAATTTCCCTTTTGGCAGAAACGAGTATTTCAATCTCATCCTGAAGTACCTTATTTTCAAGTTCAAGTTCTTCTTCCAAAGCCTCAGATCGCGTCGAGTGTTCCTCTTTCAGTTGACATAATTCTGCCTTTTCCCTTTGCACCTCTTCCCTACTCGCTTGCAACTCTTTCTTAGTCCATTCCAACTTTTCAATGTCAGCCTGTAGTTCCTCATTATGACGCGCAATCTCCTGCAGTTGCCTTTCAAGGTCATTCTGGAGCTTCGTTTCGCTCTCAATCTTTGCCAGTACCTGATCCGAATACTCTTGTGTGCGGCACATTTGCACGTCAAGCTGTTCTTTCAAATGGTTCGCTTCTGCCACGGCACTCCTGACGTCCAATCGTCGGCTTACTACTTCTTCAGTCACTTCCAAAATTAAGGAAGGAGGATCCTCACGTTTTCGTTGAGAAATGCTGGCGTCTGACGACTCTTGGGCAAGTAGAGGCATGGCTAGTTTTGGAGAAAGTGCATCTTTTCGAGCCGCTGGAGCTACATTGTGCCTGGACGAGTTCTCTTTATCAGGAGAAGTATCACTTTCAGATTGTCTAGGAGAAAAAGCAGATCTTGGAGATGATGAATGCACAGCTGATTGGGGAGATGGCGAACGCACTGCAGACCTTGGAGAAGGTGAACGCACTGCAGCTTTTACATCACTTTGTTTGGGAGAAGACACTGATCTCAAACAAGCCGCTGCGTGAGTTGCCTGAGAGTTCCTGGGCGCATCTCTTGGAGAAACTGGTGATGAGTCAGCAAAGAAGACAGGGCTGGGTGAAGCTGAAACTTGAGGTTTTCTGGGCGAAGGTGCATTTCGTGGCGATGTTAAGGCATGTGGCTGTCTGGGTGACGTTGCTGCTCTGGAGGAAGTTAAAGCCTGAGTTTGACTGGGTGAAGGCACAGCTGTTTGTGAAGCTGGAATCCTAGCCTTACTGGGTGAAAAGGAAGCTCTTGGAGGTGCTGAAATAGCTGCAGATGTCGAAGACGTAGCTCCCTCTGGTTCCTTGGGTGAGAACTTGGCTTGTGGGGAAGCTGAACCCACCGACATCCTAGGTGAACGCAAAGCTTTTGGGGAAGTTACGCCCACAGATTTTCTGGGTGAGGGCACTGCCCTGGGTGAGGCGAGGCCTGGCTGTCTGCTAGTAGAAGGCACTGCTCTGGGCGAGGCTAGGTTGGTCTGTCTCGGCGAAACTGGAGCTCTTTGAGAAACTTGGCCAACCTGCCTGGGTGATAGTGGAGCCCTGGGAGACGTAGAACTCTCAACCTGTCTAGGTGAAAGCGGAGTCCTGGGAGAGGTCGCACCACCAGTCTGCCTAGGTGAAAGAGGAGCCCTGGGAGAAGTCGCTTGACCTCTCGGAGAAGCTGGACCATTATTCCTGGGTGAAACCTGCTGCTGCCCACGTAGCGTATTCGACTCTTGCATCCATCTGGGTGAGAACATAATATGTTCACCCACCAAAGGAGAGAATGGACCCTCACAAGGATCATTGTTCAAGTCTGCCAGCATCTGATCCAAATCGGCAATTTCTTGGGATGCGTGCACATCAGTCTTTACATTAAGAGTCAAGTTCGTAACTTTCTTAGGGCTTTCGCTAACTTCTTCCTTCTTTGGGCTTTTGCTAACTGCTTCATCATTAGGGCTCTTCTTGCTAACTTCTGTTTCTTTTCTCATGCTATATTCAGTACTGAAGGTAGCAGTTAACTTTTGCAATCGAGACATGTCCACCACTTGTATCGAGCCATCATCACATACTTCAACTGAGCCATCTGTATCCTCGCTCTCACCTGAAGTAATGGATGCATACTCTGTCCCCTCATGAGATAGGATGTTGTCAGTACCCATACTATCATCCGAGATTGCCTCTAAAATTGTTGGCAACACCCTAAGACTTTCAACGCTAATACAATCTTCGATATTCACAGGATCTAAATGATTCGCCGGTGGTTTCTGAGGAGCAACAAAGACAGGAGCACGAGGAGGCTTAGCGGCTGGTTCAGCAGCAGCACCAGCGTCTTTGTTGTCACCATCACTATCAGAACTGTCTGCGCGGAATTTCATAATTTCATCCTCCCAACCCTCGGATTCGTCGTCGGCATTAACGGGGCTACGAAACTTTAAGATATGATCTTGTGGACTTTTAGTCGGGCTCAATGGATGCGACCAAGCCGGTGGAGTTGATTTATGTCGATCTGGTTCTGTGGATACGGAAAGATCCGGGCTGACGGTTGCTGCTGCGTTCGCATTAGCTCTTGGACTCTTACTCCGTCTTACATTCTCACCCGATGCACTGGAAGCAGGAAGAGCGCTTACAACTCCAATTTTGGTGCCGCCTCTAGGACTGGTTGGTGCATAATTCAGAACGTTTACGTTCTCGTCGTCAGGAAAGGCTACGATCTCAATCGAATCATCACTCATCTTGCTATCATATAATAATTGATTATAACTTTGCTTTCATGTAGAGCACTGACTGAATGTTTGATGGTGGGGTTCTGCGCCGACAAGAGAGAACTAAACGGCCAGTATTACATCAAGTGGAGCACAACCAAGGCGACAATCCACAACGGTCGGAAGCCGATTCTAAACCATTGTTCACATGGATGGAGTCAACAGTGCAGTTGATGGGCAAAAAGTCTTGGCATCAGGACAGGTTGGCGGCAGCCAATAATTACAGAATTGAATGTTAATTATTTAAGCCGTAAGCGATTGGCATGGACATTGAGCGATCTCAACGCATTGAAAAAGCCCCTTGGGCCGGTTTGAATTCGAGCTTGACACCTCGCTGGTAGGACAGAAAAAATACTTAAGGCCTGTCAGAAAGTATATTTTCAAGTGCCATATTAGAGTTTGTATGTTTATTATGGTAGGTAGGAATTAATATAATTGAAAAGATCCAATCAACAATCAAACTTTTGGCTTGAGCCCCCGCCCCCATCATCCTTTTTCACGAAGGAATTAATATTGAAAATGAGTGTAAAGCCCTCATTTAGCGGGAAATCAATTCGGTTGTATCCAAACAATCAACGAGACGGACAACGAACCTGGCTTGAGCCTTGAGCCCTCCCATCAACCTCACCAAGATACAAGGGCATAACCACCAGCGCAATCGCAATCGAGTGACCAGATGTCCATTTGTTGTTTTGCAGCTAACACTCATTTGCATTCAAAGTTTCAATAGTCAGCTTACTGGAGTTTAAGTATTAAAATAGAGCACCTATTTCACCTTAGGAACTTCAAATTAACAACATGAATTTGTGTGGGTGGGTAAAATGCGCCCTTCTTGCATCGGCTACACTCACTTATGTCCACGGCGCAATGCAGGAGCGTCGTCGTCTCCACCCGAGTGGCGCTCGCTTCGTCATGCTGCTTACCCCAACCGATAAAATGTCTACAACTGGATTCCATCGTCACCTCGTTGAGAAAGGGTTTCACGTAGTTGACGACGAAGTATCTCAAACTGCAAAAGGTGTCAGAGTACTTCTATCCGAGAAAGATCTCGAGTTGATGGCCGTGGATTATGATATGGAAGAGTTTGGCAAGATATGGCTTGAGGGATCGGATCATCAGGGCCTGTTTGATGTCAGCTACGTTGACTCGCAAGAATCTGATCAAGAGCGCTACATTAATTATGCTTCCCATCCTGCCTTCATGTGTACCGATTCGGATTGTGCTAGTAAGACCATGGAGGTGAGGATAAAAGTTATTATTGATTTAGAGCATGAGAGTCAAGATAGAAAGAACGCTAACTTTGTGATTGCATGTACTAGGAATTTTATGGCTCTTACCAACTCCCTGAGGCGATATTTGAAAGGCTTGATAATATGATGTCAGGTAATCCTGATTTTGTGAAAAAGAGTAGCATCGGAAAGACCTACGAGGGTAGGGAGCATGTTATCTACAAGCTTACGAATTTCAAGAAAGAGGGCTGGGAAAGCAACAAGGTGGTTTTCTATTGGTGCGGCACCCACCCAAGAGAAGCTATGGCAGACATGAGCTGTCCATACATCATGGAGAATTTGCTGCTCAAAGAAAAAAGTGGGTCATCTTCCGAGTTCAAACTGGACAATGGTTTGTTGAATGAAATCACTTTCATTATTCTACCTGTTCTCAATCTTGATGGATTTCATTACAATAATAAGTACAATAGTGACATTGTTGTTTTGAAAGAAGCACTGGATAACGGTACACTTGCATCAGAAGAAATGATGAAGATTTGGAATCGATATTATGATTCAAAAATGCATAGGAAGACAATGGCACCCAACACTGAACGATGTGAGGCTGCGTCTTCCTGGAAAGATGTAGGTGACACTTTCACTACTACACCTTTTAACGAGACTGAATGTATTGAACGCTTCTTTGGGGTTGATCTGAACAGAAACTGGCCGAGCCACTGGATGGGCGGTGGTGCTTCCAATGTGATCCGTTCTGCCACCTATGCTGGATTACGATCTGCCGACCAAGTAGAAACACGGAACATAATGGGACTTATCCAGGAACTCGTTGATAATAAGTCACTTCTTTCATCAGTTGATGTGCATTGTTGCGCGGACTTATGGTTAGGTGTGTGTTGTTTTCTGGCTTCCTCTGAATCGTCTTTTCGTCTTACAAACTCAAGTTTTATGCTTTACCCGCAGTACCCACTGGATGGCACCCTTGCAAAAATCAAGTTGGTCGCGAGTGTCTTGAAACATATGGTGAAGCATTCGATCTCTCGTTGACGAAAGAGTGGGGAGAGGCTATCGTGGATGCTATTTTTGAAGTGAATGGTAACAAATTTAAGTACGGTGACATTAGTACTACCATCTATCCAGCTGCAGGGTCCTCGGCAGACTGGATTTATGAGAAGTTTGGAACGATTTACAATGGCGCAGTTGAACTTTACACAGATCCCGCCGCCTCCATGACAACTATTGGCATTGATCTCTTTTATCCTCCCCAGGACTTGATCAAACCCTCAATTGAAGAGTTTTATGCTGGCATGGTTGCTGCAATTCAAGTTGCCCTTGACAAACCAAATAAACGCATATCCAGATTGTCTGAATTTCCAATCCCAGAGCCAGGATATCCACTTGACTATCTATGCAGTCACGTCAAAGAGAAAGTATGTGATTTTGATTGTGAAAAAATTGGTGTTTTCCCATTTGGGTTGGCCAGTTCTGAAATACCCGTAATTGAAGGAACTGGTGTCAACCCATGTGGTGAATATCTCAAATCTTTTAATGAAAAGAGGGGAAAGGCAAAATACGTGACAGTGCAGCCAGGGACTTTGTTAAAGGATATTTGTCCAAAGGAATGCACTCCTAATCGATCTACTAAAGCACAGAAGAGCAGCAAGAGGGCTATAGAAACATAAAAAAAAGCTGAGAAAGGCAGCAAAGGGTCTAATGAAAAAATTAAGCTGGGAAACATAGTCAGGTCGTGAGTGATCGGACACTGTCATTGGGAATAACTCTAGTATATCAACTGATCTACTTGTGGGAGCGAGGAATCGAAGAGGGAGCATTCTGTGTCCAGTCATACATACAATGCTGCTTTGTTCTATGTTATTTAAATAAATATTATGTTAGTTGGAAAATGGATCAATGCAACAGCACAACAAACGGGACTGTTAAAATGTTTCTGTGATTGCTGAAGGAAGTAAAGAATGTAATAGCTATTCACTTGTTTATCGTAAATTAAAATTATGAGCATTGCAAAACTATCTAAAAATGAAAATGTGAAACCAAATGTACAGAGTCTGTCTCTTCAGAAATCTTAGTTGCATAGCAGGTTCCATAAAAAGAAATTAACCTTCTTCATTGTCCTTCCTTCTCTCTGGACATTTGTCATCAGTTCTCTTGAGGCAATATGCTCCGCATTTACTTTCATGTACAGTCCATTCTCTTTTTCTTCTTCCTCACTCTTGTTTTTGATAAGTCTTCAATGGTCATTCAACTTGTCACAATCCAAGTCAATTATCAACGCATTCGGATCTGAAGGATCCAATTTCAATCTATTTTCGAGCCCATCTAGAATGACGTCATATTCAGGAGTTAAGTTGTTCGAAACCTTTACCAAAATATTGTCCATCAGCTTGGAATTGACATAGATAGTCCTGATTTGTGTACAAAGACTTTCAAGCTTGCTCAACCATCCTTCTGGATCAAGTTCTCTGGTTTCGAATTTCTTCATCAACTTCAACAACAATGGTGTGGACTTTGATGAGTATTTTGCAATCAACCTGTCCCATGCCATCTTGCAATTCTCTTCCAGATATTCACTCACTTTACAATTTGAATTAAAAATCAACCTTTCCATGACTCTGTGAACAATTGAAAGAATCACATCCATATAGACAAGTTTATTCAACTTTGCTAATGTGATGATGTTCTTGTTGTCTTGATTTTTCGTATATTTGACGTTGGCTGTACTCAATTCACTTTCTGTTGGCAATACCTACAATTACTTGATTTTTCTTGCACAGGAGCAACTTCCTGTATCCCTTGTAGAGATGTAAACGTAATCTATTTAAGTATATACATAAGTAAATAGACCGATTCGTAGATCTTGTGACTCGTGGAAATGGTCATGCCAACTGTCGCTCGTGACACTTCGATCGACAACCAAGTGTTAAAACCCGATGGGAAAGTAAGTGCTTTTTAGAACGTTTATGGGCTGTAATAATACTGCTGTATCGAATTCGGGGCATAAAATGGGATCTCTGTTTTTAGGCCCGCGGGCCGTAGGCCCAGATGAAAGATCGCGGTCTTGAAGCGGTCTCAGCCGGGCCAAAAGCCCGGATACCGGTGACATAAAGAAGCTCGCCCAGAGCTTCATGTCGCACCGTCGGCACCGCCCGGTCTCTTCATGTGTGACGGTGATGGGTGATGGGACGATTTGCGACGATCATTCATTTGTTTGATGTGGACCGATCTTCATTCCTCGTGACCATCCTTCGAGAGACACAGTTGAACCGTCTAGCTCATTTGAAGGATTGTCGACGGTTTGGCTGTTGTGATGTGCCTCTCCCCCTGTGGCCATCGTCTTCCCCGTCTCTATTGCAGCAACTGCTACTATGTGACAAGGGCGGCGAGCGGCGATGGTAGACAGCAAACAAAGGGGATTTCCCCACCATCCGTTCGTCACTGGTCACCAGCCCCGGCTGTCGGAAGCCGCAATCTCGCAACAGGCCGCAACTACCTGTATTAGCAGTTTGCTGGACCAACACCGTCCACTGTTACCGTTGCCAATGTAGTATCCATCATGGTTAACTTTGCGGTGGCGGTAATTCAGTTAAATCAACTTAATTCAGTTAGTCGGGAGAATGACTGTAGCTCCTTTAATATTGATATTTATTTATGAAGACCATATATCAAAATGTAGCTGAGGATTCTGCGAGTATGGGCCGCTTTGCTCCGAGGGTTGATATGAATGGGTTGGAAAGTTATAGCCAGTTCAAAAGGAAGGGTCGTTTTTCATTTCAGTTGGTTGGTCGATTAAAAAAAATGGTCTCGGATCGTCTCGGTACATCATCCACGAGTTCATACGTGATCTTCACCATTTCAACACATGAATTCAGTCAATGCCAAGTTGAAGTTCGGCTAGCATCAGTCCCTTTGAGTTTACTACCTGAATCATTTAATGAACACCCCCAACATGTTTATATCAATGTTAAGGAATAATTAAGCGCTAGAAGACTGTGTTTTTGGTTTTATTAAATAACTTGATTTTGATTAAGTAATCGACGTCTGAAAAGTGACTGAATTCAGTCAATTTTGCACAGAGAGCGCCGTTAGATAGATCTAACAGTCCCGAAACAAAGAACCTACTACTTCCTTTGATTGAGACAGGAGAACTCACAGTGCAGCAGTCACAAAAAAGAGTCAAGACAATTGATGCGACACCCACAGAAGTAAAGATTGGACTGCCGCTTCCAGCGTCGGGTTCTGCTTATACTTATACGCCACAAGAAGCAGTAGCTATATACATGAGCGCTGAAGAGCAGAAAGAGCATCTTTGTGGCTATGTGCAGAGGTCTTTCTTGGCATGCTACAAAGAGAAAATGATGGCAATGTATGTTCCTTTGAACAAGACATGGTTAAATGATTTGATTAGTAGGGACTATGGTGGCACAGACAAGCCAGACACACCGTTATAATGGGACCAGAAAGGTTGGCCTGAAACAATGCCACTGAAAGATTTGTCTAACTTGCATGATGCCCATCAAGAGAATCGACCTGGACATGGATTGGAATTTTAGCGACACCAAAAGAGCTATCCACGAAGCAAAGAAACAATCAGCCACCGAGAGGGGTATTGATCCGCAA
>JALLAY010000005.1:0-32762 GCA_036939635.1 Cyclotella baltica | reverse complement strand
TGATGACATGGACGTCATGATGTGTGATGTATCGTTGGGTTCTGCACATACAACATACGAGGCGGAGAAGACAATCGATCAACCGGCAGGGCGGCGAGAGCAGGAAATGGGGTCAATAGGCGGCGATGGAAGCAAGGCGGAGGAGAAATGAGGAGAGCTTAGTTGTGGTTAGCGGGCGGCTGGCAGAATGAAAACCGACGTTGATGCGATCGAAGGAAGATGAAAATGGAAGATGGCGGATTTCACGTTAGATGTGCTTTATTGACACACGTGACCTGTGAATCACTACAGACCATTTACAGGGGATTTCACCCGGGGGCCCGTTCTTTGGCCGATCTTGGCTTCAACATATGGCGTTTACTCACAAAGGAATCAATACATCAATGCCTCTCCCACGCATACGTCATCGGCATCACACGAACCCTAACTTTTCCTCAACAATCACACTTGAACTTCATTCTCTCTTCACCTCACGAGTTTGTCAAAGAAACAACCATGGCCAAGCTCTTCCTCGCCGCCGCTCTTTTGGCATCTGCTAATGCTTTTGCACCCAATGCCGTGCCTCCTACCTCAGTGTGAGTGTTTGAATTGTAGCTGAGATGAGAGTTGTTTCAAGGCTTTATTGCACAAACAACCTGACACCTTATGCATTGCTCCAATAATTAATATGTAAATTCCAGGTCCAACTATGCTTCGTCCATGGAGCTTGGCATGGTTGCTGAAGAATCAGGCTCTAAACGAAAGCGCGCTTTGAAGGTATGTTTCCGTTCTACACAGACCTGTAAATTTAATTACGTAAAGTCTTATCTCTAGTTTTCTCTGTTCTCGTTCTCAGACCTTGGCCAAAACAGCCGGAGTCCTCTCCACCGCAGCCTTCGCCACAGCCGGCCTCCCACCCGCAGCCTTCGCCGCCAAAAAAGCAAAAGAAGTAGTCGAAGTCGTCGAAACCGTCGACAATACCAAAAAAATCGTCGCCGCCGGCGCCGCCCTCCTCGCTGGCGGGGTGGCCTTCACCAAACTCTCATCTCCGGAGGAATTGACGGAGAATTTCCTCGAGGCCAGTCCGTATTGGGATCAATCTACTGTTCCGGTGAATGTTTATAAGAATAAGGCTCCTTTTACGGGGAAGGTTGTTAGTACTAAGAGGATTGTAGGGCCACAGGCTACCGGTGAGACTTGTCATATTATTATTGATCACGAGGGGAAATTTCCGGTGAGTTTTGGTATTTAATTGAGGCTTACCCTGCCGAGATTTTCATGGATACTCTATTGACCACTTTTCATGTACCATTTAAAATGCACAATCTGTATGGAATTCGGGGTCTATCAATCTCAGTACTGGGAGGGTCAATCATGGGGTGTAATCCCACCAGGCACCCGCGAAAAAGACGGCAAACCCCACTCAGTCCGTCTCTACTCCATCGCCTCCTCCCGTTACGGTGACGACAAAACCGGAAACACCGGCTCACTCTGCGTCCGTCGCGCCACCTACTGGTGCCCCGAATTAAAAGCCGAAGATCCCGCAAAGAAGGGAATCTGCTCCAACTTTCTATGCGACACCAAGCCCGGGGATGAGGTTGTCATGACTGGACCCGCGGGAAAAGTCATGCTCATGCCGGAGGAGGATCCTAAAACAGATTACATTATGGTTGCCACTGGTACTGGTATTGCTCCCTTCCGTGGTTTTGTTCGTCGTCTCTTCTTTGAAAATACCCCCGCCGCCAAGGCGTACAAGGGCCAAGCGTGGCTTTTCCTCGGTGTTGCCAACAGCGATGCCCTTCTTTACGATGATGAGTTCCAAGAGGCTAAAAAGAACTTCCCTGACAACTTCCGTCTTGACTATGCCTTGAGTCGTGAACAGAACAATAAGAAGGGTGGAAAGATGTACATTCAGGATAAGGTTGAGGAATATGCGGATGAAATCTTTGATAAGCTTAGCAATGGAGCACATATTTATTTCTGTGGTTTGAAGGGAATGATGCCGGGTATTCAGGATATGCTTGCGGAGGTTTGCAAAGCGAAGGGGTTGAATTATGATGAATTCATTAAGGGATTGAAGGAGAAGAAGCAGTGGCATGTTGAGGTGTATTAAATTGGGTGTCTGCTAGTTCAATACATACGAGGCTAGTGGTTCAAGCTAATTGAAGTTATTAATATGTTATCTGTTTTATTCCTACCGGTAGAAAATAGATATGAGTCCAAGGAGAGATTTTATCTAGAATAGTAGCTTTGATTTTCTGGGCTGCATTGTAGCTCATGTATACCAGTTAGATGTCATTGATTTCTTGCTGTGGTAACCCCATGATATTGCTTCTATCAGGTTGGAGTGTGTGACTGTGCTGGATAAAACCAATATTTGTAGGGACCTTATTTGTATGAACTTTGTAAACTCTATAAGCACTTCAGAGTCATGAGCCATTCTGCCTTTTTGCAAGGCCTGCACTAACAAGGTGTTGGTACTGCAGGCTGCAGGCCTAACACAGCCACAGAAATTGTTATTATGGGCCTAACTTATGCACAAGGCTAAGTCTCTGAAGTAGAATGGACTTTGTATGACTAGGTATAGGTCCATAGATTTTCATGGAAACATTTCACATCTTTCAGGTACTACTACCAATACATCCCATCAATCAACAATCAGTGTCAGCATATCACCAACCAGAAGCATACAATGAAATATCTCAGAGAAGATGCTCTACACATGATTGACTACATGCTGTTGCATCAACAAACAATTGCCCAATGCCCACATGTCCTTTTTGAACTTGTTTCTCAATTATATATTCCTGTTCTTTTTGAAACCATGCCAAAAATGAATGGTTTGTGTACATTGTAAATGGCTGGTATATGTCAGAGTCAATACAACCTAAACATACTTTATCTCTATAAAGCTCAGATTCAACTAACGGTCATGCTACCTATATATTTTGCTAAAAAATGCAAATCTCTTAGTTTAGTTGCCGTTAAGGAACATTCTTGATATTTCTTGGAATTAATTATGAATCTGTTTCATGAACAATGCTATGCCAAATTCTAGCCAATGCACGGCACTGAACCTTCACTTCCAAATATGTGTCTGCATACACAAGTCCAAAAACTTTCAATGAATCAAATAGGGTCTCTCCTACTCTGGCAGGGTCATAGTCTCTGTTAGAATTATTCCTACAACGATTATTTTGGTGTTGCCTTTGGGGGGAAGCAGCAGGTAGTGTGTGTGGAGCAGCTCTTGGGGGGCTTCTGGGGGGAAGCTCTTGGGGAAGAAGGGGGGATGCTTGCTGTCTACTGCGCCGGGACCTCCTTGGATTGAAGTCTGCATCTGGATTGGGCCTGTCAGGCACAGGATTGTTTTTTGGATCTCTCATGTGCTCTAAATTCTTTCTCCAAAACAAGTCATCTAGAGCATCCAAATAGAAGTCCTTGCAAGACCCAAAATTGTCAATATGGATCCCAATGACAGGCATCATGAACCTCTGCAAGCTCTCCAGCATTGCTAACCGATTGCAGAAAATGGGTCTTCCAGGCAACCTTGGATTGTTTACAAAACCAATCAAGAGTTGTCTCGGAGGTGAGTTCACTGGGCCTCTGAGAAGTTTGCCAAGAAACTGCATTCTCCTGACATCAATCAAGGTCAACATACTAGGTATGTCATTGAAGCGCCGTCTCAATTCTTCAGTTTTGATTCGGTACTTTTTGACCAGATGCATGTTTATGCCAAGGATACGGCGGACATGACGATTGATAAATCTCTCGAGTTTTGTCAACAAATCTTTCCTTAGTGCCCAGCATTCACAGCCCCAAAGCAGCAGGTTAACTGGAATGGCCATAAATATTAAATATTTTGACCGGACAGAGACTTGTTAAAATAAATAAAGAACAAGCATGAGTATAGTTACAATGTGGATTCTCTCTTGATTGCACCCTAAAAACCCCTTGGATGCTGATAGTACATTCTCGCCCAGTCAATACCAAATACCAAACGTAGCATCAAATATCCTTCATCAAAACCCCCTGTCCAATATCTCCTCCATCCAGCCACATAATTCATGGACGAATTTATCATAATCTTATCACTTGTCACACTCGAAACATCCTTCTTTTATCTTGCATTCTGTCCATTTTTGATGGCCGATGGCAGATCACTGCCAAAAGTACACACCGACAACCGTCAACACCGCCCATTGTCACCAATCCTCAAAATGATTGAATCTCCATTCCTCACTCTTCACCAACTTGGTTAATTCAACAACTACCATAAACCTTAATATCGTTGCCGCCATGCTCATAAACAAGTGCTCGACTTACCCACACCTACATCTCAACCCTCAAAAGGATGGCATGCAACAACAACATTGAGCAAATAATCTAGGCTATTCTTACCCTGACCATAAGAAAATGTTATTAAAGCAATGACTTCACTTGCCAACATATAGTAAGTCCAATATTTTGAGACTCTCTTTTCTAGCTTTTCAACAAATGTAAATATTTCAACTCTAGCTTTTCTAGCTTTTTGATCATAATCAAAATGCCAACGTCTAACGTCAAAGCTCAGCTTTTTAAAACTCTGCAACACGCACAATGGAAAGGTTTTTGATGCTAAATTGGAAAAAGAAAACATTTTGCGTTGAAAATGTGATTTGTCAGAAGAAGGTAACTTGGGCCAATTTGGTATCCAAAATACAGAAATATCAGTTGAGCAGTGAAAAAGATGGACGACCAATGAGAAAAGGAGACATATGTTTGACTATTGAGTCAACTATTAGAGCCATGTAGCTGAGTTAATTGCGAGAACTGATATTTTCTCATAATTCAACAAAATTCTAGTGTTTCAACCAAGTATTCTACTAAATAATAACTATTAAAATTAGTTGATCATCGAGTTGGGTTCATTGCCTGCTGGGGTTGCTATGAGGGTGTTTTTCAACATTATTGTTGAATTGCTTGGCTACTCATCATTGGTAACAACAATGAGGCATCAAAGGATAAGAAGCCCGATATTGGTACGGGAGATATCTCAATGAGTGATAAGAAGGTCTTTGGTCGAACAACCATCAAAGTTTGCACGGCAAGATCAATAAAGAGAAATTTCTAGGTGCATTCAACGATCTACAAAGTCAATTTTTTAAATCAGATCCAATAGGTCTATCTGATTGCCTTGTTTAATGATGCTATTATGGAAGCCATCAACATCTATCTCTAGGTCTGACAGAAGCATGATCCCAAGTCCCAAGATTTTAGTTTTAGAGACCAGCGAAACGGGAGTTGTGGACTATGTGTCGAACCTGATGATGGCAAGAAAAATGAAAGGCAAGATTTTAGCGACAAGACCCAATAATTTTACTCGACTTGCTTCATTTAATGACACCATGGAGTCCATGAAGCATTGTGTAGGACAGATGTATCACCCCAAGATTCTAGAGACACTGAGACTGGAGTTCATGTAGAATATGCCGAACCTGGTGCCAAGAAATATGTCGACATTGATTAGAAGATGGCTGACATCAACAAGATCAAGTACAGCAAGCTCATCGACCACTACCTGCCCAACCAAGAGAAACTTGATATTGAGAGTCAGAAGAAGCAGGTATTCTCAATATTTTTGGGACAAATGGATGGCAACGTTAAGCGTGAAAGGCAAACTGACTGAAATTCAATCTTCACCGATAAGAATCTACTTTGTCTCATCAAACTACTTTGGAATACCAGTTACTACTATAAGTCAAATCAACAGCCCATTCTAGCTCCCTACCAGGCCAAACTGGACTCTATGAAGATCATAAGCGAGGAGAGTCATTTCAAGAATACATAACCATTTCACCTCAATGACGGATGAGCATGAGTCATTGGGAACTGACATTCATAAGGATCCTGGTGTGTTGGAGGTGTTCAAAAAGATAAAAGACATAGACAAACTCAGCCTGGACAAAAAGAAAACACCAACGGCTGAAGGTCAGGAACAGATGCTAGGAATCCATTATTTGTTGCTCAACTCAGACATGATCGCTATGGTAAGGCACAAGACAGTCCATGAGATGAGAATGAATCACCTCATGAACATGAACAACAACTTCCCACAATCACCGCATCGGTGCTATCCTCTTCAAATCAACTTAAACTACAAGGTAATTATTGATGCTGTAAACATCCTGGTACATCATAGAATGAAATGGGAAAAAATAGTCATCCAACAAGACTACATTTTTCTGTTTTTTCATATTTCAGTACTTAGATTTTAGTGCAACACGCTCGGCTAGACCACATAATGATGAGAGCACAACAAACAACAATGCCGTCCAATCCTCATCGTGCACTGTTACATCTCACCTTTCTTCTCGGCACTGGCATAAGCGTTGTCCTATCTGTCAAAGGAAGCATCACCGTAGAACATCCTGAATGCCGTCTCTTCCTAGCCGAATCAACCATACCGAATGGTGAGCACTCAACTCTCATTCATGATGTTTTCAATTTATGTACACTCACACAATTCTCAACTCTTTCAAAATTGTCACCTGACATTCAGCCGGTCTTGGAATATTCACCGGTATCCCCCTGCAGCCCAACCAATCCATCGCAGAACCCGATCTTATAGTCCCCATAACAGACGTGGAATGGAATGCAGCCGAGGATTTAGATTTTCATTTTCTATGGGTCGATTACAGTTGGATGACTTCCGAGGTGGGGATGGAAACGGATATGTATGATGGCAGTGCGTTGGTTATCGGTACTGGGTTAGTTTTAGCTTTGGATGTTTGTATGCTCTATTTTTCACCTGGTGTAAGACTCATTAGGTATATTTGTTGTCTTATTTTTCACCTTCTTGAAGTTGCATGCCTAATTGTAATTATGCATTAATCAATGCTTACGAAGGAAAGGTGCGTATTCGTATACACTCAATCATCATTACTTCATGGATCATCATCAGCAATAAACTCAGGCTAACTGTACATTATGTATGTCACACTGCAGCCAAGCTACAATCATCTTAACCTTCATAGATCCAAAGACCCAGGAATATCCGGCTTTACAGGCTTTCACAACCAAAAAATGATTACACTCGAATCCATACCGGTGGGAGGTGAAATATTCGTTGCCTACGGAGAACATTGGTTTTTATCCCGTGAAGAGGACATGTCAACGGTGCCTCTTCCTTATAATTTTGATACCGTTGATGATTTTTTGAAGAAGTTCAAGAAGTTGAAGGGGAGGTATCAACGGAGCCACAACCCAGATTTTACAAAAGATTTATGGGAGACAATATCGTTTGTGCATAGTTATGAAACGCGGAATACAAATGCTTTACCCAGGACGCATGATGATTTGTTAGAGGCATTGAAAGTGGGATCAGCAAAGAGTTTTGAACATTACAGTGTACATTCGTTGGACTGGTTGAATAAAAATGGAAGGTGCATGGATAACATTCGTCCGGGGAACTCAACCATTGAACAAGCGGGACGAGGGGCATTTGCATCGCGCTTCATTCCGAAAGGTGGTCTAGTGGCCCCTGGTCCTGTATTGCATATCCCCAATAAAACAGTGTTGAATCTATACGAGGTAGATCCATATACTGGCCAGAGAGATATCAGTCAAATCTATGGGAAGCAACTTATTCTGAATTATTGTTTTGGACACTCCAAGTCTACGCTATTGTTGTGTCCTTATACATCGCCTTCGGCGTACATTAATCACAGCAAGGATGCAGCGAACGCTAGAGTGGTTTGGGCAAAGGAAGGTACTCCGAATCATCGACATGATTGGCTTAATGATGATATTGATTTTTTGAAAACAATGGATTTTATTGGTTTGTCTCTGGATTTTGTTGCCACGAAGGATATCCATCCGGGTGAAGAAGTATTTATTGATTACGGGCCGGAATGGGAAGAAGCATGGGATAATTATGTGAAGAACTGGAAACCAGCGAGCGCTTCTGATTATTATGTGTCCGGAACGGAACTACAGAGTGATTATTTTTCAATGCCACTTAAAACTGAAGAGGAGCAAAAATCAGAACCTTACCCAGACAACATTGTATTTTTCTGCCATTATGAATATTATGAAGGATATCCGGATGGTACATGGAAGTGGGAAGTGGAATGGGAAGAGGCACCTTTATACCCATGCAAAATTGTTGCAAGGAATAAGGTGTCATCCAAGGGTACTGATCAGCAACATCAATATGATGCAAAGATGCTTACTCTATCAGAAATGATGCAATCAAATGTTGTTCCTCCTGGAGGTGCCATTCCTGATGGAGAGATACATATCCTTACTCATGTACCACGATCAGCAATTGTATTGAGGGATAAAATGTATACGAAAGATGAATACCTACCCAATTCATTTAGGCATGAGATGATGATACCAGATGATATTTTCCCTCCAGCATGGATTAATCTTTAATATTATAAATGGCAAGATGCTTTTTTAATCTGGCACATGATAAAATTCCTGTGCATTACAATCATTATATTAATGAAAGGTCTGACTTAAGGGAGGTCACACCCCACATGGGGAAGCACAACGTTACTGAATTCAAAAACATGTACCTGTAAGAAACAAAATCTGCCTTACTGCAAAGTACCTGAGGAGAGGGTAGGGGGTTTATTTAGGGGATGAAGACTCCCAGTGTGGGGAAATCATCCTTTGGACAATTTTGGATGACCTGATGGAGAGAGGTGAAGTACCCAAGACTGGGCACCACACACATGTCAGAACAGTATTTAGTTTAGGAGGCATCACATAACTACACCCTTGCGTACACAAAATGGCCCTGCAGGTACTCTCAACAGGGTCTCTCCGTCCTCAGAGCTACTAAACATGGACTATCTGTGTAGATTAACTTAATTAGTCAGATAATTTTGTCCTACTCACCAAAGCAGTAACCATTGAGTCTGATTCATTCAGGATCAATGAATTAAGTTCGTCTCATTGTCAACATGCACAATCAAATCACCTTTGATTGTGATAGAGGTTACCAAAAATCACCTCAACAGCTTCCTCCATTAGTACACATGATCAAAACCTCAATAATTCACAATATCCTAATAGGTTTCCACAAAGTACTCAATGCCCTGGTTCTAGCATGTTTTTCCTAAAGCAACGTTGGTCCCCTGATCTACCCGAGCGAATTTTTTGGGTATGGTTAAGAATGCTCCATCTGCATTTCCCTCTTTCAACAAGGATGGCTCTCTCAAAAGGTACACTTTGTAACAAACCACTGTAGGATCAATGAATTAAGTTCATTCAGGGTGCAACCGACAAAACTAAAATTTTTATCTTTCAGTCTTCTCAAAATGGTCCAACCATGAAGCCTCCCAATGAAGAGCACCCGGCCAATTTGACAAATCTAATACGGAATAGAATGCAGTGTCTCCAATCTCGAGCAAATGATTTGGTCGGGGTGATTTGGTCGTCAAACATTCTAAACTTCAATTGAGAATAAGAAAAGTTTCATGATCTTAATCTCATCGAATCAAGATGACAAAATGCTTCTGAGAACCAAATGTCGTTTGGTCATCCCTACAAAGACAGTTCCCAAATTTGGGTGTCAATTTTAGTTGGAAAACTTTGTCAAACAAAATATGTTGGACTGTCACATTCCCTTTAAATTTTTGAAAGATATGATGGGAACGTCACTTCGGATACAATTTTACCACGTCTATAGTGTTCCCGACGACAAAATCCATTTAGTCCGGAGCTGAGCTTGCTAGCTTCTCATCCAAAACTTTGGTCCATTTTCATTTGGATGTGAAGTTTGGTTAGGAGCTACTTGTATTTGTCATGAGAAGAAGCTTGATTGTGCTACAATTAACCTTCATTCTGATCTGATCGTCAACACCCGTGAATCGAGGGACCACCCCGACCAAATTCATTTTGTCAAGATTGGGGATGCAATAAATCACCCAAGGAAAAGTGCTGAGGTAGGATCAGAGCCACCCTCATATGAACCCGAATCCAAAACAGTAAGGAGATAGGACCAAAGACGGATTGTGGCTAGCCAACTGGCTAAATTCTTAGCCAGTGCCCCCAGAAAAGGGGAATTCTGGGACCTGTGTTCTAGTTCTAGTTCTTCTTTGAAATCCTACTTTTCCGTGAGGTTTTCAAGGTGCGGTCCTACTTTTGGCGGTAGGATTTCGTGAGATCTGTGGTGAGAGACCACGGTGATTCTTCATGACGAGTGTTGACCAGTGGTTGATTGTTGTATTATCAGCATCGGAATTTCTTTATTTCGTCAAACTCAGATGCGTCTGGGGTTGATATGACGATGGAGTTTGGTGTACATCATGGCTTCTGCTAGCTTCTGCTCGATTGCAAGAGGCAGAACATGCAATACTCCCAACATCACAAAGCAGAGTGTAGTTTATCGGTGGTGTGTAGTTGAACACGGCAGCAAGAGGCTTAAATATCCTGTCTAACAAGATATAACACTGGCTTAAACCGAGACAACAATGAGCAGCTCTGCGTGGAGCGCGGAGTTCAATGAATGAGTATGGAGGTTTGAGGCAATTTGGTGGTGTGGTTTAGGCTGTGGTGCTGAGGTCATGATTCATATTGCCTGTGGTCGATTGTTTGTTGTTATGGCTCACTGTTGTTTTCATTCATTCATTGATGACGTGCATTAGAATTGTCATAGCTTTTGTCTTCTAAAGATAGATGTTGATTGATGATTGATGACTAGGCCTGTGCAAAAAATAGCAGTCGAAATCCTGAAAAGTAGTAGTAAAAATAGCATTTTACGTCTACGAATTCCTACGTACATTTTGTACCAAGATTTNGTGAGAGACCACGGTGATTCTTCTAACTTTTCGCGTGAGTTTACATGAAAAGAAGGATAAATCAAAGCTCTTCGAAAAAGAGCTCATGATTATCCTACCCTCAACGTAGAATTTCCATGCGCTCCTAAATGTACCAGTTCCTATGTGAATTGGATGAATGTTCGTGATCTATCACGACTTCACTTTCCGTTCACAGTCATCGCCTCTTCATTTTTATCTCCTGCAACAATCGCATCTCCTGCAAAAGAACGGATACGTAATCCGTCATCATGAACTAGTATGCGATGGAGAGCGATCACCATAATGCTCTTCGGCGAAAGATCAAATATTGCAATGTCGCAAGTCAAAACTTTTATAACTGTGCCACAAAGTCGATACAGGTTTCTTGCCGTCACTATCTATGATTTGAAAGAGCAGATTGTAGCAATAACAATCAAATTGAAGTCGATTGAGTAGTTATATACATATTTATTATTCGTTAATTATTATCAACTAAAATGTTAATAGAAACCATATCGTAGTAGACTTAATAATTAAGAATGAAAGTGTTCTTATTTGTCTTCGAAAATCAATGTCTAAATTACATGATACTCGAGAGTCAAGGTAAGACACAATGGAAAGAGAGATTGTCCATTTGCTTTCTGCCCGTTTGTTCTATGTTTGTTTAACTTCTAAGTTGTTTGTTGTGTCTCTCTTCCACTCACCATCACATCGTTCAGAGATTTTGTGCTCGCCATATCGTCTGAATCTAGAAGCCGATGAGCAATGAAGTCAAGCGTGTTGTATGGTTTTTAGTGGTGGCAACTGTGGACCAGTGGTTGATTGTTGTGTTTATCCCCATTGTAATTTATTTCATGAATCGTATTCAGTTGTGCCTCGGGTTGGTCAGATGAGAAGGTATTGATTCTCATAGCTTCTGGAATTGCCCAATTCCCAATTGCAACTACGTAGCAGCTCACAATCAGCATCACGGGACAAAGCGCAGTTTCTCAGTGGTACACAGTGGTTCACGAGGCAAGAGGCTAAACAAACCTGGCCGTAAGAGAGATAAAATTGGTTTGAACCAAGGCGAAATCAACGAACACACGTTCGACGGATGGTTGCGAAGTGCGAAGGTTCCGATGCCAATGTTAGGCGTGGTTTAGGCTGCGTTGTTCAGGCTGTTTTTGATAGCTATTGTTGTAGCACCGTGTACATGGTTGATTGTTGTTTTCGTTCCGTTAGAATTGTCATGGAGCCGTAGATAGCTTTCGTCTTCTGAATGATGATGGAGGTTGATGGGTCGATGGCTTCGAAACTAACTTTGTGAGTATGAAAATGAGTGTGATGCGTGAAAAAATGTCTTAGTGAAAATCAATGTGATTGTATACCTTTAAAATCTTTATTTCTAATTTGTTATTACATCGTTGAAGAATAAATGTGATAGGTAAAATAGAAGTAGGACGAAAGTAGGATATCGACCGGAGTATATAGAGAAAATGTTGCAGGGATTGAATGATGTGGAAAAGATTAGGAAACGGTATCCTTGTACTCCTGTGTTTGTTGGTGATTCTGAGTTGTGTGGTTCGTATGTGTTGGTTTATGGGTATGATATTCGAAATGATGATGATGCCATGATGGAAATTGAAAGGGTTTTTGATAGAAGACACTTTTGAAGTTTGAGAATGATTGCATATTACACTGAGGAGGTAGAGATATGTACATACATATTGCATTTTGCTGAAAGAGATATAAATTGTATATTGCAGACATATATGAAACTGACTTTAACACTGAAATGCATTTGCCTCAATTATCTATTGTTACATGTATGTATAATCTATGCAACGATTGCAAACCCTCTCCCCCACAACAAAATACCCAGTGACCACCAGACACCAAGACAAAAAAGAGGTAATCAACCACCTTGCCTTGATTAATATCATATCTTGCATTCCACGTCTAAAGTAGAAAAAACTTTGAATGTAGGAAATTGCATAATGCCAGGAAATATACATCCGTATGTTGAGTATTGCATGTTCTCTATACATTGTACACATTTTATGCCTATTAGCACAGAAGTCTTGTAGATTGGACAAATTATGATTTACACACCAAGTACACACCTTTTCTAATAAACTAAAAACAAAGCAAGCATTTGAAAATGTAATACCGCCCCACAATTGCATACACATACAGTAACAACTTATGTCATGTACGAGAATCGAACCCGCTCATGTACTATCTAGTTTTGCTGATTGCTTTTGCCACTCGGCCATAGATGACTGGGGCCGAGTGGCAAAAACAATAAGCAAACTTGTCTGCATTTGAAGGTGTGACAAGTGATCATCTTCAGAAATGTCTCAAAGGGCAAGTTTGTCAGTCTTTGGCTTTGACTGACATTGGCAGCACACAAAACAAAGACAATGTTTGAATCACTGTTGAAAACTGAACAGTGGACCCAAGAATAAATTACGTTTTATTCGCATGGTTTGATTCCTACTTGTCAATAAGTTGGCATCATTTAAATAGTTGCATGAATTTGTTAGATATCCACTTCAGAATTTCAAGAGAGCAATCATTCAAAACAACAATTACTAGTTTCTTCACATAAATGATTTATACTAAATATTTATATTTCTCTCAGTACTCACCATCATATTCTTTCTTGTGAACTTCATTGTATAATTGTTCATGCTTTTTTACATTGTACTCCTCTGCTAGAATGTCGGGTCCAATTTAAAATAGAGCTCTTTTCTGTCAGGAATATTCTGCATGCGCTTCGTGAACTCTTTCAACTCTCACTCCATTACTCAGAGTTAAGGGTCTCCCCCCAAATGTCACAAAGACCATCATCAGTTTTCTCATACTAACGCACCTCGCTTCTACATGAACATCCATATTTGAATCATTACCAGTACCATCGCCTTGTTCCTTTTTCATTTGAAAAAGATGCTTGCAGCAATCTACAGAAAACCTATTTGGCATAAGTTGATGCTTTGCAGTGCTCATATAAATGCTATACTCACCAGGGAGTCACTCAGTGCAATCCCACTTGAGCCTCTTTTCATCTTGGCCTCTTGTTGCTTGATGGTCTTCAATGCCGCCGTCACATCTGACACCAACACTCTCGCATTCGGACCCCTACTTTGCGTGGATAGTGCTAGGCCTCTCAACAACCAAACGTTCCTTGGTCCAATAAAAGAACTAGAACCACAACTTCTCACTTTTGTGAAGGCAAGTACCTTGCCCGGCCACACATTCTCCACAAAAATTACCTAGCACCTCAACAAATACTCCACTTCGTGTGGATGTTCTAATGCGTTAGTTGGATCGTACCGCAACTCAAGAATTGTAAGATACTGCTTTCTTTCATTTGGTTCACCGTCTGGGGTTTGTTTTTTTGTCTTGTCATCAGTTTTCATTGAAGTCATTGACTTGGCCAAAATAATACATTGATGTGAGTCAGGGGACAGTTCCTTTGGACTGCTGCTGCTGACCTAGTATCTTAAAACAGTGTTGGATCTGCCAGACAAATTCATTCTTGAATGGATCGAATGCATAAATCTCACCAACAGTGCATATGGAGGGAGAGATTAGATAGTCCCACAACCATTTAAAGGATCTATTGTTTATAGCTCATCTCTATTCTCTAACATGGTGCAAGAAGAGGCTGATTGAGTCTTGGTGACATTGGTCTCTGAAGACTGAAGATTCAGACACAAGGAGAAGAATAAACAGAGCAGGAGCAGTAGCACCAGGGACATATGTAATAGGCGTTGGCGGAGGATAACACACAGCAGAAGAGGGAGTTTGCCTCTTTGTTGATCCCCAAACAAAATTTAACACCAACACATTTGGGGGTGATCTCAGTTTCAGGCACTCCAGACAAAGACTGAGCAGAAAGGACACCATGGTGGGCCAGAGCGATGACCTCAGGCGACCCCAGACGAGAAGATGAGAGTGGCGGCGGCTCAGAATCAGCCATTGTTTGATGGGTGGAGAGCAATTAGCGCGGATGTTTAATGGTAATTTGAGAGTGTTGAGATGAGGACACCACTTTATAGTGATTTGAGGAATCCTTTGACCCCAGCCCTAGCAGAGCTGGAGGTTGTGCTTCGCACAAATGGGGGGATCTTCCCCATTTTGCATAACTACCCACCAGTGACACCATTTCCTACACAATACACACTAACAGACACACAACTCCTATTGGACTGAGTGTTGCGCAAAAGAATTCAAATTTGGAAACTTGTACCATAACAAGAACTTTACTTTTCGGGCCTAAAAATCGGTATTTTTAAAGTTTTCAGTCACGGGTGCATATTATTTCAACTTCAACTACCATACTTTTGGACAAAGAAGCCCACAACCACAACCACAAAACCGCCGATCCATCCGACACAAACGTCTCAATCAACAACCACAACAGAAACCATGGCAGCTACCCGCAAACGCAAATCAACGCGAAGCCCCTCCAAATCCAAAAAAGTCAAGGCCGAGGAAGAAGTTAAGGTCGAGGAAGAAGTCAAGGCCGAAGAAGAGGAACCCGTTGAAGATCCCCCCGCTGCCCCGACCGAGGATACTGCCGGTGCCGAGGACGTCCCGCCTAAAAATGACAATGTCAAAGAGGAGGTAAAAGTGGAGACTGATGCAAAGGATACGCCGGAGGCCGAAGCGGCGCCGGTGGCTGTTGATGGGGGGGAGAAGGAGGAGAAGAATGGGGAGGATGGTGGTGCTGGTGAGTTACATATTTTTGATGTGTAGATATGTTGCTCGTGTTTGTTTGTGTCTTCGCCTGCTGCGTGACGTGCCTGTGACAACTGAGGGGGAATTGCTCGGCACTGTTGATTTAATTGGGTGTTAATCATATGAAATTAATCTGCTTCGTAAGCGCTTGGCTTCCTACATTGTTATCGCTGTCTGATTCTTGGGGCCTGTACGGTGCGTGCACTGCCCATGATGACCTCACGAGAGAGGAGTACGCGCCATGGTATTGGTCTTGTTTAATTTTTTATGCTCGCCTCTCCCGTTCATTTGTGTCGTGGATCCAGACGAGGGTTCTTATTGAGCATTTTTGTCATCTAAACCTCGATCGATAGAACGACAGATAGAAGCTGACAGTATGACGATGCCGCACTTGATACTTAAATGCGAACACATTCTTGGTCTTGTGTTCATTCGCTTTTTGCTGCTGCCTGTGAACTCCTCCTCCCTTGCATTACCAAACCCACCGTGATTGTCAACATCACTACCAGAATTATACTCATTAATTGTATTTTACTTCTTTATGAATCCTTGGGACGAAAACAATAAAACTGACATCGACAATATGACCACTTATCTATCCGCTACCATGTTTAAAACGAGGATAGATCCCAACGCCCAAGCCAGTCCAGCTGCACTCGAAGACTATGATAAGAATAACGTCGATAAATCAAGTGTCAAGGAAGAACCAGCTGCCGAAGCACCTACTAACGGAGAAAAGGTCGATGATCCGAAAGAAGAAGCCAGTCCCACAAACGAAGCAGAGCCACCGGCAGATGAAGCAGATCCCGTAGTTAAGACTGAGACTCCTGCAACAATGCCTGCACCTACAGAAACGAATCCGGGTGCTAGCAATCCTGGAACAACTGCTCCAACTGTAGCGCCTACTTCTCCTACAACTGCTTCTCCTGCACCTGCTGTTGCTGCACCTGCTCCTGATGCAGCTGATGAACCAACTCTCGAAGAAAAAGGGGAAGTCTCCATGCTTTATGTAGGTCGTGTCATTGGAAAGGGAGGAGAGGTGAGTTAGTTGTCTACAATGTAACACATATTATTCATTATATGTTCAATAATTAATTGTCACTTATTTGAAAATTTGCTCGAAACACATCAGATGATCAGAGATCTCCAAGCCCGTTCCGGATGCCGCATAGACGTAGACCAAAATGTCCCCGAAGGCGCTCCCCGAATCATCACCTACAAAGGCACCAGATCCACTATTGACTTTGCCAAACAACTCGTATCCGTCTTATGTCGAGAGGGGGGAAGCGAAGCCGACTTGCCTCTAGGCAAAGCAATCAAGAAACTGGTCCTGGTTCCCGCCACTGTCATCGGCAAGGTTATCGGTCGTGGAGGTGAGATGATCCGTGAGCTTCAGAGTAAGAGCTCTGCCAAGATTCAAGTGGACCACTCTGCCACGGGAGATATGAGACATATCAATGTTACCGGGACGGAGCAGTCGGTTGCTAAGGCTGAGGAAATGATTATGTTCTTGTCTGCCAATCCTGCGGTGGATGCGCATGAGGCTATTTCTATGTTGATTCGTGAAAAGGCTACTACGAATACACCTTGGGGGAGCGGGCCTCCTTATCCCAATTTACCGAATCAAGGTCAGGGTATGCCTGCGACGAATGAGATGGGTTATGGAGGAGGAGCTTATGGCCAGGCACAACCTGCTTACGGTGGAGGGTATGTGCAGCAGCAACAAGCTTCGCAGTACGGTCAACAGTTCCAGGCGGGACCTAACGGTATTGCCTCGGAGGTGGTGCCTTGTGAGAAAATGTACATGGGGCGTGTTATTGGACAAAAGGGCGTTACTATTAATGATTTACAAAAGCGTTCGGGATGTGACATTCAAATTAACCAGAATGTTCCTATGGGTCAACCGTGTGAGATTAGTATCAAGGGGACAATGCAGGGTATTCAGATGGCGAAGCAAATGTTGCAGGAGATTATTGAATTAGGTCCAAACCACCCTTATGCTGGGGGTCGTAAGTTTTCTGATTTCACACAACTAATTTTTCTTATCAGCTACACTAACCCCAAAATATTCATTTAATGCTTAAGATGGACAACAAGGTGGCAGAGGTCAATATGGCGGGCAGCAAGGAGGCTATCAGCAGCAACCTTACCAAGGAGGATACGCTAACCAAGGATATCAACCTCAGGCATATCCTGCTCAGCAGCAATACGGGATGCAGCAGCAGCAGCCTTACGGAGGCCAGCCTATGTATCAACAACAGCAGTACCAGCCACAACCACCCATGTACGGTCAACCTGGCATGCCTATGCCTCCTGCACAAGCGTCTCCATGGAGGTCGGCCACTGCAGCTGACGGACAAATTTATTATTACAATCAAAATACAGGTGAAACCACTTGGGACAAGCCAGTTGGCATGCCTTAAGTGAGCAGAAGAGGGAAAGATTAGTAAGGATATTGTTGCGTGAATGATTGATTGCGATGGTTGGTTAGATTTAGTCAACAATTGTTCATGCATTTTGGTGTTGGTGTATTCTTGGTGTTGGTTCTGAAATTACATGATTGTGGTTGCCATTTCTCTTCTGTTCCATGTCCCGTGTCGTTGGATGTTGACCACTTCATTGCATTGGATGAGCCGTTTTGGAATACACTTTGGGTATATCCTTACTATTGCGCATCAATCCACATCGTATGGTTGATATAGCCATTTGTGTAAAATGCGTGTTTTCCACTTGATGTGTATTATGTCTCTTCTGTAGTATGGTTTTGGCCCTGCCTTTTGCTCTCTTTCCTTGATCAAATCCCATGCCACTATCGTCCACAACTAGATTTTCGATCACGATCTTTCATTAAGGCCTAATAAAATACGCGATTATGGGGTGTATGAATGTTCCCTAGCCGCTCTTCACATTCTTGCTTGAAAATGCTTCTGGGCTTATGTTCGTTTAACTTTAGCTTTCTTAAAACATGGATTAAGCGTTGTGATTAAAAAATCTTGTTAGAGTCAACTTGCTGTTGCTTAATCTGCTTCTTTGTCATCCAAATACGCCTGCCATTTCCATTCCTCATCATCTCCGATCTCATCATCATCTTCTATAATTTCACCCAACTTTGTTCCAACCTTAATCCATTGACTTTTGTCAATACCTTCCAGTTCTTCGTTCCAATGTAAAACACCCTCTTCCATGCATTCAATCAGCATAATAGGTTGATGGTTTGGTGTAATCCTATCAGCAGGATCAGCTGTCATGTAAAAGTCGAAATGCATCAAAGTTTCTGTGTTCATTGATTAGAATTTCTACATACTGCAAATAAATCCTTACCAATCAAGTCTGAGGAACATTGCAGATGCATGATGGGTTGATATTCAATAACATGACTTGCTGTGGGAACGAGGCGTTTTATCAACCTGGCTGATGTATGAGATGGCGAGAGCCGCGGCAGGGTTATTATTTTTCGTGTTGCGAGGTTTATTGTTGATTTGGCTATCATTGTTTTTTTATGGCCACATTTTTTTTGATTGCTCGCTCGTCGCTCGTGAGTCGCGTGAGTCGTGATGGATAAAAAAGTGACTTTTAATGTCCAAAAGACAGCACCCATTTTAGGAAATTACTTTATATCATAAAGATATGACTGTTACCACTTTACTTGGAAGGATAAGCTTCGTACATTATTCCACGTGGCTGGACTTTCTTAAAAATTGTCTCTTTATTTTTATCCAACTTTTGTTTAATTGAAAGCTTAAATACATACGATTCCACGTGGAGGCAAAGCAAAACACGCCATCTGTCGAATTTTCCGACTAAAATTCCCATCTGGTGAAAGTTCACGTGAACAAACATTTCCAACACTCCATCAAAACAGCACCGTCAATGATGCCATCCGCCGGCCGCCCGCCGCTGAATCTGAAATCACGTCTCGTGTTCTGTGAAAATCTTCTCGTCGTGCTCCGGTCCAATCATACCCTTGCCTTGCCGAATCGATATCAAAGCAACAAACAGTCAACTTATCAACTTCGAAAGAAGCCAAGCTCTACAAACCTACTCTCTGCAACCATTACTTCATCAAGATGACCACGGTTTCCAATCATTCCGCTTCACTCATTGACCCATTGGCGCGGACGAAAGGAGGATGCGCCAACTCCAACGACGAAGCTGCTGCCAACAGCCACAATGAAGTAGATGATGGATACGATGGGATGATGCCTCTTTTGGGCATCAAACAAGAAGACGAGGAGATTGCCAGCGTGGAAGCGGATGGGAGTCCGGATCGTGATGACGATGACATTGGTGGAGATGATGAACTGAATGGCACGGCTGTTGAGAAAAAGATCTTGACGGCTGCCTTGGTTACTAGTATGGCAGATGTGAGTTCTCACCAGTCACCTCGGGGTGATGGGGGGAACGACGAGTCGTTGAAACGACGACATGTCGAGATGCGCTCTTCTCCGAATGAAGAGCAGGTCATTAAATCTGAATCTGTAGATCACAATCATGCACATACCCTGCATGATGTCACCCCCTCTACATCAGAAGCATCTTCATTTTCATCTGGAGAAGCTTCGACAATGGGGGATCGAGAATCCACTTATGCATTTAGAAGTAGTAATTGTAATGCGATACCTCAACTGAATCCAGGCGCAGCCACTCAGTCAGCGCCCAACCCACTGTTAGCAAGTAATGATGCTGGTAATTCGAAAGCCATATATCCTCGTGCCAGTAAGACAGCTGCTACGAACATTTCTTCAGCAGCAGCATATAACTCTTCTTCAATATCAAAGAGAAAGATTGATGCTGGTGAGGCTATTGTTATGAGACAATGCTTGTTTTGTTACATTTGCATTACTCATGCATTGTAATATATCATTCTTGCATATACTTGAAAAGTAGTTTCTGTGAAATCAGAATCAGTGGCTGGAAAGCTAATGTATCATCCACCAGTACCTCAAATGAATCAAGCCAAGTCAAATCCACCACTCACTCCTGCTGGGTCATCATTTGACCCAACGGCATGTGTTCCAAACCCTTTAGCTGGAATGGATACACCGAGTAAAACACCTCAAGTCACATTTCAGTACATGCAATACCCCCAAGAATCAAATGCCCCAATTCCTCAACCACTTGCACCTCCCAAAGCCCCTTCTCCACCTACGAACAAGGAAGAGCGCAGCAACTCCTTCTCTGCCATTGCCGAATCCATGTCTGCACAACAATACCAAACGGACAACCTGATGATGTCATCAACCAACGAATTAATGAGCTCCCAACAAGGAGGAGGCAGAGGCCGCATCTTCTCCATTGATTTAGACCCGGCCCTACTGGACCTTGTTGAGAGTGTTATTGATCCTCCCGGCACTAATGCAGAGGATGGCCCCCGAAGTAGGAATTACAGTGTCACCTTTGATGATGATGTTAATTCTCACTCAGGACGGTTGTCATACCGTCGTGATAGGGGATTTTCGTTTGAATTCTTTTCATTTGGTGACGGTGATGATGAGCCTTTGCCTCCTCCTGAGAATGAGGAAGCAGAAGCAAATGTTGAAGCAAGTCGGGTGCGCGGTGATTCCATAATTTTTGACCCCATCAGTTTTCACGACGGGGGAATTCATGAGACTTCAGCTTTGATGCATGTCAAGCATGAAAGTAGTCACGAGAATGTTCAAGATCTTCATGCTTCTGCTGTGACAGTACCTGCAGCCCCACAAGTTGTTCACCATGTTCAAGTCCCACCGTCTATAATTCATAATCCACCGCTATTGATGCATCCGTCCACGACAGGTCAGCAGTATGGACAGCATGGCTCAGTTGCATCACTTAAACCAGCTGCTAGTAGCAAAGCTAAACCCAAGTCATCTAAACGTCCAAAGGTCAAATCATCCCATAATGTTCATGTGCCGTCGAACAATGGTCAAATCACCTTCACCACCTCTTCCTCATCACGATCTTTTCCCCAATCATTTACCGAAAACACCATTCACATGCCCCATGGCAGCGACGCGGCAGCCGCTGCCACAGCAGGCATGACCCCACCCTCATCCACCGATGGAACATTCACCTCCATATCCCACACATCTTGCCCCATGGAACTCCTTAACAAGGGTGGACGAATTGGAATATACCTGCCAGAAGAACGTAAGGCACGCATTGCCAAATTCCATGATAAGCGAAAGCAAAGGATGTGGAGAAAGAAAATCAAGTATGATTGCAGGAAGAAGTTGGCGGATAGCAGGCCAAGGGTTAAGGGTAGGTTTGTCAAGAGGTCCGATGTTGATGGGGAGGATCAGCAGGGTTAAATTTGTAAAACTACTTTACATTATTTTAATGCTGTCCTTTGCATTTACCTACTTTGTCGCAGCAGTTCCTTTGATGTAAAATATAATGTGCCATATTGGTCAATAGTGAAGATACTTTCAACACATTGAATATAATGTGTATTGATCTGCTTGATTGTCTTATTAATGAGGTTACACACAATTGAAAATGATCTTACCAATATCAAACTCACACACTGCCCCCAAAATGCCTTCTACACTCAAAAAATCACTCCTGTACCTCCATTAATACATACAAACACCATGGTCATTTCAAGATTTGCAATCGTCTAGAAATGAGTGTGATGATATTGTAAAAATGCACACGTTCATCTTCATTCACAAAGAACAGGCTCATAATTAGTAAACAAGCATTAAAAAGAGAGAAAATGAAAAGCTACATGATACTCAGCATCTTCATCTTCAAAGCAGGAATACTTTGCTTCACTTAAATACCTTTTCTCATTTTTTGTGATTGCTCTTGGAGACAGTTTACTTATGTCAACATAGACGAAATCAGCAGACTCATCATGTGTCTGCATCACTTTTGTTCTTTCTACCTGTGCAAATACTTATCACAACTTAACAACGGTGACATATCAAGACAGATTGAAACGTAGTCTCTGTAGTCTGTTGACTCCTTATGCTACCAACTACCCATATTAGATATACTTATCTCCCTTTTACCTCATGTATATCACTGTAAAGCACAATATTCACCTTAGTGCCCTGGACCAGCCGCCGAGAGAACCTACTTAAGGACCAATAAGCCATATTTTAGATCACTTCTAGAGCAAGTTGGTCACCAACCGCTGAAAAGAAAACCCAAAAAGGAATCTTGGTTCAAACACTTTTGTCAACGGAAGATCCACCTTCCTCAGATAGCAGATAATGGGCCCTTATTTGTGAAACATAACTCTATGACCCATCGAATGTATTTAACTTCCAGTTGAGGGGCAATTAGCGGGTCATGGAGTTGCATTTTATGAGTTTATGCAGGCTACGATTGTTCATAGAAAAAAACTAGTGGTCACGTTTTTGCTAAGTCTCGATGAATTGATGCAAAAAAATGAAAGTTGTTTTTTCGGAGATTGATTTCTCATGTTCACACTAATTTTGCAGAAATGCAGCATTTGTCCAAAAAATCTGTGACCCTCAGTCACCTGTGACAGTTGTGACAGTAGGCGGCAGTTGGTACTTTCTCCTCTTTGTAAAAAATTATTAGATAAGATTGCTGTAAATTAGGCTGAGCATCACCAAGCGTTTACTATATGTAGCTGAACCTGAACAGTCTGGTTTACAAGATAAACACTTTATTACTCCTGCTGATATCACCAACATCGGTCTTCTGCTGCATTGCACAGCCTTACTTTGTTTGCATTGCATTGGAGGGTGAAAGGGTTAGGAATTTGGTCGGTTTTGTTTCCTGGTATTGAAGTGGTCATTAGCCAGCAAATATCTAGGGATATAGAGCCTGCCAGAGCCAACTTACTGATAATGGGCTCATAACCCATTCATCGGAGTAGCATCAGAGAGTCCGCCCAATATTGTGTGTTGTGCGTTTCATTTAGTGTGTAGAGAGCGCTAGAGCTCATAATTCGTGCTAACACGGAATTAGGAGTCACTATCGTTGTGTACCACATTCTGTACTTACTAAGGCTTAGAACCCGTCACAAAGCCAGGATAGTTGTGTCAGTCATTGTCAGTCATTTTGAGGTACTTGAGAGTATAGGATTTCAACATTATGGATTTAAGTCCAGAACATTCCCAATCCAAAAAAATCACTATCAATTTCAGCAATTCTATCGTTTCATTTCATTCAACATTAGATTCCAAATGAGATCTGCCAAATGACACACCATCACCCAAAGTAGCATCACAATGAAAACTCAACATATGGCTCTATGCTCTATTGCCGTAATCAACAATTAAATCTTTATTTTTAGTAACACTTGATGGTGTCATTCAATTTAATTCTATGTAACTTTAATGTCAAATATCTAAATTTAAAAGCCAGTTTTTGAAAAATGATAAAGCCGATATGGACAATTTAGATCATGAAATTAAAACTGACCATTAATGACATCTACGGTAATTTACGACCTGATACAGCGACACTGAGCTAATGCAGAAACAATTTTTATTGTTTGTGTTGTCAAATTGAGATACACATCCACCTATGAAGTGAAAGATGAAAAATGGTACTGGCAGAGTCATTCGGTACAGATAGTCTGCGTGAGGATGGCTCTGACCACAGAGACACCCGGCCAAGAGCTCCCGCAGGGTCATTCTGAGTGCATGAGGGTGCAGTGATGTGATACCTCCTCCGCTCGGACAAAAACTAAACAATGCGCTAGTATCTATGCGGGTGTTGAGGTGCATTGCCTAGTGATGACCACAGTGATGGTGTTTTACTTATCTACTCACAGGGTTTATGGCCAAAACAGTATCTTTGACCCTTTTTTGCACTACCTGAATACTAGCACAAAAATGGGCACAAATGATATGACATCGACTCATGCCCTGGGGCAGGGTGCATGAAACATGATGAAGATCTGTGAAGAGTTTTGGTCAATGTCTTCTACTATAAACATAGTAGTCTTATTGACAGCTCCAACAGAGCTATCGATTAAATCTAATTGAAATTCACAACATGACAACTGGCAGTGACCAAGGAGGGAATTTACGATACCACAAACCCCGGAATAAGGTTCACAGGGACATTTCTCTCTAAGGCATATTGCTGCTCACAAATACATATAAGCTTGAATTGGACTTTACAGTGGTGCAAATGATACCCGAACAACTTAAAGGCTACAGCAAATCACTCACCTGCAAGGTGAAACAAAACTTGTTGCATATCAATAGGCGATGTTTCGGTCTTCTAATATCAATTTCTTGGTCCAATAGAACACATGTTTAATGCACCAGAAACTTTTGCCAGATCTTTCATGTTCCTTTAAACCAAAATTTTGGCTTCCCCCAATAGTGGTGAAAGTGAGTGATGAGTCCAAAGTAATTAATTGGCAGATGTGCCCACTTGTCACTTTTTAAACCATGTTAAGGGACTTAATATCAAAATCGTACTATCTCAATGTATCACTGATAAGAATATACCATACATACAACATGACAACTACAACAAAGTATAACCTAGCTTGTTCTTCTTCTTGCAATCCCTGTCATCTGGCTAATAAAATTCTACGTCAGACCCCATAAAACTTGATCTACCATCAGATGAAGATGAAACCCCAATCCAAGTATCGGTACTACAACCTTTATCGCGAGATCCCAATAAGTACTCCTTGCCATTTGCATACATTTCATTGTCATCAACATAAGACAAGACCTTGTCACCAATGCCACAGCCCGTGAAACCGCACACGAGTTTATTACCAAAGATCTTTTCAGTGAAGAAGTTGCCTTTCTTCTTTCTGCCGTTTCGTCTATTCTTGACAGAGGAGATGTAGCTTTCACTATCCGATGAGCAATATGACTCTCCCTCGCTTTCATAACAGAAAGATGATTCTCCAGCACTTTGGCAGTCATAATCTGAGTCGAAAGTGCTGGAGGCTACACTCTCAATGTCTCTCTCATTGGCTTTACGAGTTGCCTTCTTCCTACGTGAGGACTTGCGATAGTCCTTATGCGAGGATTTCTCCTTGTCACTCCTCCTCGGAAGGGGCTCGTTTTCCTCAGCCTCTTCAACAGCAACAGCGTCCATATTTTTCTTACGTGAGGATTTCTCCTTATCCTTCCTTCGTATTTGCTTCCGAGCTTCCTTTGTGTCAATATCATGGATAATGGCATACAACTCACTCGGAGACTTCTCCAGCAGTTCTGCCATCACACCAGTCATGTCATCCGCGATGTGTGAGTTCATCGAAGAGTTCTCCGTGCACTTACTTGAAGAATAGCCTGAAGCACTTGTGAAGGCCGAATTGTGAGAGTGGGTGAAAGCCGAAGAGGCATCAGTGGTATACCTGGAGTTAAACCCCGACTCAAAGCCCGATTGAGAAAACTGAGACCGCTCACTTGAGGTTGACATTTGCGATGACTTTTCAGTAGACGCAGTAACAGAACTTCTTGACTTTTCAGTGATGGAGCTCCTTGTCTGTGCCATGTCAAACTCACGTCTTCCCGGAGGAGAGTCTAGTACCTCATCATGCTCAATGAAGTAGACGCTATGATCGGCCTTTTTCTGAGTCGGTGATGCCTCAAGGTGCTCAGAAAGTGTCCTTTTCTTAGGGTCCGGCGAAGATTCGCTTGTGATGGTGATGGCTCGGTCTAGTACGCTGGATCGACTAATTGAGCTCGGTTCGGGACTCTGGCGAACGGGAGATAGCGCACGGAATGGAGACAAAGCTCTCATGGCAGATGTTACGCGGATAGGAGAGAATTCATTGCTTTTCGGAGCTGGGGGTTGCGATAAAGTGGAAGTTGAAGGTTGTGGAGACATGTTCTCTGGTCGAGAGGAAGTGGAGTTTTGGCTGAGTGGTGGGAGGCTGTCAGCTTTTGATTGGATAGAGCCCGATCGGGGAGGCGAGCTGGACAACTTGGATATTTCACTGGGTTCATGGCTCGCAGCAGGGCACAGAATTGCAAGAGGGGCGCTGTCAATCGTCTCTAAATTAGAACCAGTCTCTGAGTTTTCGACCTTCTTCACTTGAATGTCTTGATGATCTCCGTTCTCCTGTACTTGGTGCGCATTGGCAGCCTGTTCAGTCTCTTCCGTCATGGGTAGATTAGAAACATTGTTCAATGGAATATCAGCAACCTTAGTAACTAAGGTTTGCATGTTCTCAACCTGTTCAGATGTCGCTGGTAGATCAGCAACTTTTGCAACCGAGGCGTCATTGCTTCTATTCTTCTTCACAACCGCAGCTTTCGTAGGGTCATACTCCCAACTAACCACTGTAGCCAGATTTGGATGAAGTATCTTTTCACTGGAAAATTCAGAAACGTTCACCAGTACACGCAGGGCTGCATTGCCACCAAGACCACATTTAAGAGTCTCCCCCTTGAGCCTCGCCATGGGGATCACATTGCCCTTCTTCTTTGATTTGGGCTGATCGTTGTTAATCAAGGGCACTGAAATACTCTTCTCTCCTCTCTCTTCACCACTAATGATGACATCGACGTCTCCCAATTTGAACCATCGCTTGTTTCGACAGACAGCTAGTTGAATTCTACACGACTGCGGTGTATATAGATGCTGTTCCTTCTTCTTTGATTTTCTGCCCTTGCCTTGCTTCTCACGTAGGAAGTAGCGTTCAAACTCGAAGGTAGATAGAGTCCTGATATCGTTTTCTTCTTCAGTAGGCCACATGACAACTTCACTGGACGCATCCTTGGTAGTTGGCCTTGAGAGATCTAAAGGCAAGCTACGCACGTGTTCGTCTAAGGATGCATCTTGTTTCTCAGCCTCACCTCGCGAAAAGGATGCAACTACGGTGGTTTTGGGAATAGACTTGGACGATGCTCCTGCTCCTTCATCTTCATTCGCATTCTTTGTCTTGGTGCTTTCTTTGAAGTAGACGCCTGATAAAGAAATGATAGTGATGGAGCAATTCATTTTTTTCATCACATCGGGTTCTTCATCTTTTTCACGATTTGCAGGCCTGGGCTTTAAGGAGATTCTTGGCCTTGATTTTGATCTCGGGCGTGCCTTTTTGATTGCATCCATGATTGTTAAGCGTATTACTCTTTCTTCTGGTGTTAAATATTAATAGAGTTCTGATTTTGTGATGTGCTACGGTTCAATTGATTTTCAATCAAGACAGCAGCCAAACAATGGATCCCAGTTAAGACTACTACCAGCGGCACCAATTACCACAACATGGCAGAGCTTAGATGTATCCTGAGCATCAATTCCACCAACAGTCCGACAATAACTCGCACAAACTGTCGGTGTGTGAGAAAGCATTATGGAATTGTCGCGGAAGCATGATTGGAGATAGTCCCCCGACAACATCTTGAGTGGCCTCCGTTTCACCCACGTGAACCATTTATTAACATGTATTTCTTTTTGTCCATTGCTGCGATGGGATTGTTGACAAAAATTCAGGTGAATCTAAAAAGCTATCACTAATTTTGGCCATCAAATCATAATCTATCATAATCAATCCGTGGTTGATGCCGGGTTACATTCAAATACTAACGTTACGGATGAAAATTGCATCATTCTAAAGCGATGCCGACTTCAAATCAAGTTGATGCCGACAAACATCGGGAGCAGCTTAAGTATTTCCATTTTCGTTTTCGAATTTGATTCCATTGATTCAAATCCCGCGGCCGTTGTAAATTGATGCCGAGTTACCTACAAAATGGTATGCAAAGGTTGGGCACTAGAGGTAAGTCCCGAAAACGGGCCTTTTGTGCCAATTAGTCATCCACCAAGAGAGTCCAGATGAGAGACAAAGAGACAAGTGACCTGGCCTTCGAGACAAGTACTTACAGATCACCTGTCTCTAGATACAAATCAAGATGAGTAACTTGTCCTTAGAGACAGGTCAAATCAAGATGAGTAACTTGTCCTTAGAGACAGGTGGATGATGTTGATATGACTTGCAAGACGAGTCGAGACAACTTGAGACGTGACATGTTGAGACAATTAAGATCCCTCCATGATCTCGAACCCATCGGAACTCAACTCCTGTATGAATACGGTGGTCAGTGTCAGTTGAACTGACATTTGATCGGTCTATGATCGCCAAAGAATCCCCAAGAGGAATTTTGTTTTGAACAAATTGTGAATTATGCTTGCTTTTCTTACCGACATTAGATTGAGCATTGTCATCACCTTCATTTTTAAATCAACACTAGCCTCCCACATCCAAGAATCTTGAATAATAATGTAGAAATGAATTCGCCATGCACTGTATGGACGGGAAAGATAGTACAAAAAATCTTCTTTATTTCATTTCTACACCAAAGGAAAACAAATAAAAAGCAATCCGTGACAAAACATTCTCATTGCATTGGTATATCATCAATGGAGGTTTTAAATATATAAAGAATTCAACAATGTCTTGAACACTACAACTTTTGCAAGAAATTCCTCGTGACTTTGATGTTATCATGGGAAGCAATATGAATGCCCAAGTTGGATTCGGAGACAGTGAAGAAGAATGGTGTCTTAGGTTCACTCAGCGAAGCAACCAGAAACGACAAAGACATTGACATCATTCATACATACCAGTACAATGGCTGAAAAAACATACACTTGATTTGAACATGATGAATATGCTACCCATCAATCTTTCAATGCTGATTAACAACAAGCCTGTTGGGCATGATTGGCATGTTGAAATCGATAGCCAAGCAAGCAACATATTGCAAAGTTGTTAATGATGATGTGCGGAGAGACCATTCTGCAGTCTGCACCAAGTGGAACCCAAGAACATTCAAAACTCATTTCAAGAGCTTAATGAATGGGACACCGAATGAACGAAAGATTCTATTTGACAAGAAAGATACAAATGACCAGTTTAATGAGTTCATTAGCAAAAGATGGAGCTACTATCCCAAGCTCTCAAGAACATTGCTGCTGAACCGGAGAAGAAGGAAAAGATATGATTTGAGTACAAAGCAATTGATGAAAGAACCCAGCTACTTCACAGCATCAAACATTTTGACCGAAGTCCTTACGAGTTAGAAGAAATCAAGGTAGAATTGAAAACTTTGCACAACTGTGTTGCTGATCAAGTTTGAGTGACAGAAGAAAGATGGGTAGATGCTTTAGTGGAGAGAACTCATGGAATGGACCTGACATAGGCCAAGGATCTGCTGTACAATTGTACAGCTGTACAACTGTATCTTAAACTACCTCTCGACCATCAAAGGTATATCCAATATGGATAATGATGATGATGTTGGATACAACACCACAAAGATCTGACTTGTCTGATCTTATTCTTTATGTTTTCTATGTGTAGGTTATAAGATTTCCCCTGTATAATCTTTATGTCTGGAACACATTCCTCATGTCCATGACATAAGAGAAAGAAGACAATCTACATGTTTCTACTGGAGCATTGGAAATACAATGCAATGTGCATGGTCCTTGGCTACAGCTATTTCAATCTGTTTTAAAGCTTATAATTCTATTTTTACACAAGTACACATCAATTGTATTCTATTTTACTTTCTACCTTGTACAATCATCTGTCTGCGCTATCCCTACAAACGTCTTAAGACAGGACCTTAACCCTAAAGAGGCTTGGGATGCTGTTAAAAACCTTTCCAAAGGTGAAGTTGCAATGAGTAGCCAATGCAGCTATACTATCAAGAAAGCAGACGCTCATTGGCTACTTATAATGTTGAAAATATGGAGATATTTGAGAAGCATTTCAACAAAATCTTCAACGACCACAGGGTTGTCCACTTTAACACTTTGGAGCAACTGTAAGACAAACCCACTTTGCATGAATATGATGCTAACATCTCATACTCTGAGTTTGAAACAGAACTGGATGCATTGACAAATAACAAAAATGGAGGTGAGAATAGAGTCTCATCCAATTTAATCAACAGATGGACCATTTGCAAGCTTGTAGTAGATTTTTGGAACGGCCGAGATTATGAGAGCTGGCATAAAGGGTTACTGCGTATTGCACGCAAAGTAGGCGGAGACAAAGTAAACCCGAACAATTTTAGAGGCATCAACTTGATGGATATAGTTTCAAAAGTGCTCAGCCAAATCATCAACAAACGACTGTTCGAAGTGTGAATCAAATACAGGACCAATGCACCAACACAAATTGCCATCACACGTAGCCTTCATTGACTTGGTGAAAGCTAATTACACCATAAATCATGAGCTCCTGTTGCAATGCTTAAGAAAAATGGTGTGCCCCCAAAATCTGTGAGATTGTGAGGAGTGTTAATAACCACTCGACTAATCAATTGGACAAGTAGTTATTAACAAAACTAGCTCACAAAGTGTTGCTGCTTAGTGATCGTACCCAAAGTACGAACCATTGTATCTAATCAGCGTCGATGAGTGACCAGAAAACATCACAGTCACCGTGTTTGGCCGCTACATGAGGCGAACCTGCATTGTTTCGTGATCTAGTGGTTATAACCACTCGTCGATAATCGGTTAGACAAGTGTTTATTAACAAGGAGGCTACTAAGATCTCAAAGTTGTTTTCAAGTTGGGCAAGGAAAGAGTCAAGATTGGTCAATGTGTTAGCTTTAGATACGAAGACAATATGGCTTCTGTCTTGTTCATCTTTCTAATGACTGCTGTTCATGATCTCATTGAACTCTCTTTCTTGGAGAATGATATTGTAGTGAGAGAGTAGAATTCTTGAGTGAGGGTGCTGAGAAATACAGAGAGAGGCAAATTCTTTGTTACAACATAAAAAAATGCTGCAAGTCAACTACTCTCAGGGTTAGGTTTCTCATTTGCCAATGATATAATCTACGAGGCTATCTTTGAGGCCAGGAGACGACAAATTGAGAGGGGTCTAATTCTTGTGCAACAAGTATTTACTGATTTCGGACTTAAGACAGATCCCAAAACAAGAGAAGAGAAGGAAATCATCAAGAAGTCAAAGTCTGAATGTGTTTTCTTTCATTTGCCATGCCACTTTAAACAAAGTGCCATTGCCCACAATACCACAAGTGAAAACCTATTTGCTGATCACAGCAATAGCAAAGAGTCAAGAGTCTGCAGAAGCACGAGAGAGTCGCTGGACCAAGAAATGCACTTTGTATCTTGTGTGGCCTGTCATTGTATAGCAGAGCACAATTGTTGTGAAAATTATTACCAAGAACCCATTTGATTAATCTCACACCACTTCCTTTGACATGAGGTATGTATGAAGAAAGACCTCTGAAAGATTTTGTAGTATGAAGAAAGAGTCTCTAATGCAACAATTTAACTGGGTCAATTTCTTCATAGCATACACCGGTGAAAGATTTTCGTGCACTAATAGAATGAAACACTCACACTTAATGTATAATAAGTAGTGACTGAAGTATCAAGAGACTTGCACCATTCTGAAAATGATTACTCCCAAGTGATTTGCAAGCAAGTCACTAAAAATAATGCAAGTTTCTGTTTTTGAGCCTGATGTTACAACTCATAATTAATTATTTCATAGCTCAAACATGTGAGATTTGCAAGAGCACTAGTTAAAGATGGGTTCCTGTTCATTAACAACTGGTTTTGCAGTCACCGCGTTTCAGGCACAGCTGTACTGGCTTTGGACACTTCTATTGAAAAGTCTTCCCAAGCTCAATAAAGAGACGTGCATGATGAAAACTCTTCTCAAGCTTGATGAAGAGACATGTAAGATAACCAAGCCTTACAACATGTTTGATCGAATGTCTCACAAAACTTCCTTTGTCATCTACCGCAACATGCTCTTCTCCAAGTCAACCTTCCTCTTTGTACTCTCCACTGCCTCCCATGTTGTCTCGGGCACCAACTACAATTATGAGATTATACACGACGAGACCAATGTTGGGAGCACTCGTTTTGGCACTCCAGCCTCATTCTCTGTTGAGTTCCGAAAACTTTGGACACAAGAGCGTCATCCTTACAAGTACCCTACTGGAAGGAATCCTCATTGGTCATCTACGATACTTGCTTCACATGGCAAATCTTATCCTATTTGGTGTGAGGGCTGCATTGCGACCCGTAGTGTCGAGTCTATTGCAGAGGTTGGAGGGACATTTTTAAGATCTTTACTTGTTGTTTAAATAAGCTCGACTTACTCGCTTTACCTATACTTTAACTCTTTGTCTCCTCACCTCCCAAAGGCTTTGAACAATGAGCTAAGTAAGCATGCTCAAGACAATACTGTCCTTGATTACTTGACTGGGTCGAGTCCAGCTGGAAACACTGACAATACGGCGAGTTTGGGTAAGGATATCTGTGTTGATGTCAACAACCCATTTGTCAGCGCAATCAGTATGATTGCACCAAGTCCTGACTGGTTTACTG